>JAPUBX010001680.1:0-50144 GCA_028672205.1 Proteocephalus fallax | reverse complement strand
GAACATAAGATTGAGAGAGAGACTAGAATCTTAAACATCAGACTTAGAAGAGAGACTTAAAACCCTAATTATCAGACTGAGAAAAGAGACTTAAAGCCCGAACATAAGACTGAGAAGAGAGACTTGAAGCTTAAACTTCAGATTGAGAAGAGAGACTTGATGCCCAAACATCAGTTTCAGAAGAGAATTCTAAAGCCCAAACAGAAAACTGAGAAGAGAGACTTTAAGCCCAAACATCAGACTGAGAAGAAAGACTTGAAGCCCAAACATCAGACTGAGAAACGAGACTCAAAGCCCGAACATAAGATTGAGAAGAGAGACTTGAAGCCTAAACATCAGTTTTAGAAGAGAGACTTTAAGCCCAAACATCAGTTTGAGAAGAGAGTATTTAAGCGCAAACATCAGACTGAGAAGAGAGACTTAAAGCCCAAACATAAAACTGAGAAGAGAGACTTGAAGCTTAAACTTCAGATTGAGAAGAGAGACTTGAAGCCCAAACATCAGTTTCAGAAAAGAATTCTAAAGCTTAAACAGAAAACTGAGAAGAGAGACTTTAAGCCCAAACATCAGACTGAGAAGAAAGACTTGAAGCCCAAACATCAGACTGAGAAACGAGACTCAAAGCCCGAACATAAGATTGAGAAGAGAGACTTGAAGCCTTAACATCAGTTTTAGAAGAGAGACTTTAAGCCTAAACATCAGACTGAGAAGCAGGACTTCAAGCGCAAACATCAGACTGAGAAGAGAGACTTTAAGACCGAACATCAGCCTTAGAAAGGAGACTTGAAGCCCAAACAGAAGACTGAGAAGAGAGACTTTAAGCCCAAACATCAGACTGAGAAGAAAGACTTGAAGCCCAAACATCACACTGAGAAAAGAGACTTAAAGCCCGAACATAAGTTTGAGGAAAGAGACTAGAATCTTTAACATCAGACTTAGAAGAGAGACTTAAAACCGAAATTATCAGACTGAGAAAAGAGACTTAAAGCCCGAACATAAAACTGAGGAGAGACACTTGAAGCTTAAACATCATATTGAGAAGAGAGACTTGAAGCCCAAACATCAGTTTGAGAAAAGAGCCTAAAAGCCCAAACATCAGACTGAGAAGAGAATCTCGAAGCCAAAACATCAGACTGAGGAGAGAGACTTTGAGCCCAAAAATCAGACTGAGAAGAATGACTTGAAGCCCAAACATAAGATTGAGAAGAGAGATTTTAAGCCCTTAACATCAGTTTCAAAAGAGATACTTTAAGCCCGAACGTCAGACTGAGAAGAATGACTTCGAGCGCAAACATCAGTATGAGAAGAAAGACTTTAAGCCCGAACATCAGACTGAGAAGAGAGACTAAAAGCCCAAACATAAGATTGATTAGAGAGACTAGAAGCTAAAACATCAGACTGAGAAGAGAGACTTAAAACCCAAAAAAGCAGACTGAGGTAAGAGACTAAAAGTTCGAACAAAAGACTGAGAAGCGAAACCTGAAGCTCAAACATCAGTTTGAGAAGAAAGACTTTAAGCCCAAACATAGGAGATAGAAAAAAGACATCAAGCGCAAACATCGGACTGAGAAGAGTATCTTGAAGCCAAAACATCAGACTGATGAGAGCGACTTTGAGCCCAAACATCAGACTGAGAAGAAAGACTTGAAACCCAAACATCAGACTGAGAAAAGAGACTTAAAGCCCGAACATAAGATTGAGGAAAGAGACTAGAAGCTAACACATAATACTGAGAAGAGAGACTTGAAACCCTGAACATCAGACTGGGAAAAGAGACTTAATGCCCGAACATCAGACTGAGAAAAGAGACTTGAAGCCCAAACATCAGTTTGAGCAAAGAGACTCTTAAGCCCAAACAGAAGACTGAGAAAAGAGACTTTAAGCCCAAACATCAGACTAGAAAAAAGGACTTGAAGCCCAAACATTAGATTGAGAAAAGAGACTTAAAACCCGAACATAAGATTGAGAAGAGAGACTTGAAGCCGAAACATCAGTTTGAGAAGAGAGACTTTAAGCCCAAACATCAGACTGAGAATAAAGACTTCGAGCGCAAACATCAGACTGAAAAGAGAGACTTGAAGCTCAAACATCACACTGAGAAAATACACTTTAAGCCCGAACATCAGACTGAGAAGAGAGACTTTAAGCCCAAACATCAGACTGAGAAACGAGACTTAAAGCCCGAACATAAGATTGAGAAGAGAGACTTGAAGCTCAAATATCAGTTTGAGAAGAAAGACTTTAAGCCCAAACATAGGAGATAGAAGAAAGACATCAAGCGCAAACATCGGCCTGAGAAGAGAGACTTTAAGCCCGAACATCAGACTGAGAAGGGAGAATTGAAGCCCAAACATCAGACTAAGAAAAGAGACTTAAAGCCCGAACATAAGATTGAGAAGAGAGACTTGAAGCCCAAACATCAGTTTGAAGAGAAAGACTTTAAGCCTAAACATAGGAGACTGAGAAGAAAGACATCAAGCGCAAACATCGGCCTGAGAAGAGAGACTTTAAGCCCGAATATCAGACTGAGAAGGGAGAATTTAAGCCCAAACATCAGACTAAGAAAAGAGACTTAAAGCCCGAACATAAGATTGAGAAGAGAGACTTGAAGCCCAAACATCAGTTTGAGAAGAAAGACTTTATGCCCAAACATAAGAGATAGAAAAAAGACATCAAGCGCAAACATCGGACTGAGAAGAGAGACTTTAAGCCCAAACATCAGACTGAGAAACGAGACTTTAAGCCCGAACATAAGATTGAGAAGAGAGACTTGAAGCCCAAACATCAGTTTGAGAAGAAAGACTTTAAGCCCAAACATCAGGACTGATAGAAGAAAGACTTCAAGCGCAAACATCAGACTGAGAAGAGAGACTTTAAGCCCGAACATCAGACTGAGAAGAGAGACTTGAAGCCCAAACATAAGACTGAGAAAAGAGACTTAAAGCCCGAACATAAGATTGAGGAGAGAGACTAGAATCTTAAACATCAGACTTAGAAGAGAGACTTAAAACCCTAAACATCAGACTGAGAAAAGAGACTTAAAGCCCGAACATAAGACTGAGGAGAGAGACTTGAAGCTTAAACATCAGATTGAGAAGAGAGACTTGAAGCCCAAACATCAGTTTCAGAAGAGAGACTCTAAAGCCCAAACAGAAGACTGAGAAGAGAGACTTTAAGCCCAAACATCAGACTGAGAAGAGAGACTTGAAGCCCAAACATCAGACTGAGAAGAAAGACTTGAAGCCAAAACATCAGACTGAGAAAAGAGACTTAAAGCCCGAACATAAGATTGAGAAAAGAGACTTAAAGCCCGAACATAAGATTGAGGAGAGAGACTAGAATCTCAAACATCAGACTGAGAAGAGAGACTTAAAGCCCAAACATCAGACTGAGAAAAGAGACTTAAAGCCCAAACATAAGACTGAGGAGAGAGACTTGAAGCTTAAACATCAGATTGAGAAGAGAGACTTGAAGCCCAAACATCAGTTTCAGAAGAGAGACTTAAAGCCCAAACATCAGACTGAGAAGAGAGACTTGAAGCCCAAACATCAGATTGAGAAGAAAGACTTGAAGCCCAAACATCAGACTGAGAAGAGAGACTCTAAAGCCCAAACAGAAGACTGAGAAGAGAGACTTTAAGCCCAAACATCAGACTGAGAAGAAAGACTTGAAGCCCAAACATCAGACTGAGAAGAGAGACTTAAAACCCAAAAAAGCAGACTGAGAAGATAATCTTGAAGCCAAAACATCAGACTGAAGAAGAGAGACCTTGAGCCCAAACATCAGACTGAGAAGAAAGACCTTGAGCGCAAACATCAGACTGAGAAGAGAGACTTGAAGCCCAAACATAAGACTGAGAAAAGAGACTTAAAGCCCGAACATAAGACTGAGAAGAGAGACTTGAAGCCCAAACATCAGTTTGAGAAGAGAGACTTTAAGCCCAAACATCAGACTGAGAAGAAAGACTTCGAGCCCAAACATCAGACTGAGAAGAAAGACTTTAAGCCCAAACATCAGACTGAGAAGAGAGACTTAAAGCCCGAACATAAGATTGAGGAGAGAGACTTGAAGCTAAAACATCAGACTGAGAAGAGAGACTTAAAGCCCAAACATCAGACTGAGAAGAAAGACTTGAAGCCCAAACATCAGACTGAGGAGAGAGACTTGAAGCTTAAACATCAGACTGAGAAGAGAGACTTGAAGCCCAAACATCAGTTTGAGAAGAGAGACTTAAAGCCCAAACATCAGACTGAGAAGAGAGACTTGAAGCCAAAACATCAGACTGAGAAGAGAGACTTGAAGCCCAAACATCAGACTGAGAAGAAAGACTTGAAGCCCAAACATCAGACTGAGAAGAAAGACTTGAAGCCCAAACATAAGATTGAGAAGAGAGACTTGAAGCCCAAACATCAGTTTGAGAAGAGAGACTTTAAGCCCAAACATCAGACTGAGAAGAGAGACTTTAAGCGCAAACATCAGACTGAGAAGAGAGACTTTAAGCCCGAACATCAGACTGAGAAGAGAGACTTGAAGCCCAAACAGAAGACTGAGAAGAGAGACTTTAAGCCCAAACATCAGACTGAGAAGAAAGACTTGAAGCCCAAACATCAGACTGAGAAACGAGACTTAAAGCCCGAACATAAGATTGAGAAGAGAGACTTGAAGCCCAAACATCAGACTGAGAAGAGAGACTTGAAGCCCAAACATCAGACTGAGAAGAGAGACTTTAAGCCCTAAACATCAGACTGAGAAGAGAGACTTGAAGCCAAAACATCAGACTGAGAAGAGAGACTTTGAGCCCAAACATCAGACTGAGAAGAAAGACTTGAAGCCCAAACATCAGACTGAGAAGAGAGACTTGAAGCTCAAACATCAGACTGAGAAGAGAGACTTGAAGCCCAAACATCAGATTGAGAAGAGAGACTTAAAGCCCAAACATCAGACTGAGAAGAGAGACTTGAAGCCCAAACATCAGACTGAGAAGAGAGACTTTGAGCCCAAACATCAGACTGAGAAGAGAGACTTGAAGCCCAAACATCAGACTGAGAAGAGAGACTTGAAGCCCAAACATAAGATTGAGAAGAGAGACTTGAAGCCCAAACATCAGATTGAGAAGAGAGACTTTAAGCCCAAACATCAGACTGAGAAGAAAGACTTTAAGCCCAAACATCAGACTGAGAAGAAAGACTTTAAGCCCGAACATCAGACTGAGAAGAGAGACTTGAAGCCCAAACAGAAGACTGAGAAGAGAGACTTTAAGCCCAAACATCAGACTGAGAAGAAAGACTTGAAGCCCAAACATCAGACTGAGAAACGAGACTTAAAGCCCGAACATAAGATTGAGAAGAGAGACTTGAAGCCCAAACATCAGACTGAGAAGAGAGACTTTAAGCCCAAACATCAGACTGAGAAGAGAGACTTTAAGCCCAAACATCAGACTGAGAAGAGAGACTTAAAGCCCAAACATCAGACTGAGAAGAGAGACTTGAAGCCCAAACATCAGACTGAGAAGAGAGACTTGAAGCCCAAACATCAGACTGAGAAGAGAGACTTGAAGCCCAAACATCAGACTGAGAAGAGAGACTTGAAGCCCAAACATCAGACTGAGAAGAGAGACTTGAAGCCCAAACATCAGATTTGAGAAGAGAGCCTTGAAGCCCAAACATAAGACTGAGAAGAGAGACTTCAAGCCCAAACATCAGACTGAGAAGAAAGACTTGAAGCCCAAACATCAGACTGAGAAAAGAGACTTAAAGCCCGAACATCAGATTGAGAAGAGAGACTTGAAGCCCAAACATCAGACTGAGAAGAGAGACTTTAAGCCCAAACATCAGACTGAGAAGAAAGACTTCAAGCCCAAACATCAGACTGAGAAGAAAGACTTGAAGCCCAAACATCAGACTGAGAAGAGAGACTTAAAGCCCGAACATAAGACTGAGAAGAGAGACTTGAAGCCCAAACATCAGACTGAGAAGAGAGACTTAAAGCCCAAAACATCAGACTGAGAAGAGAGACTTAAAGCCCAAACATCAGACTGAGAAGAGAGACTTGAAGCCTAAACATCAGACTGAGAAGAGAGACTTGAAGCCCAAACATCAGACTGAGAAGAGAGACTTAAAGCCCAAACATCAGACTGAGAAGAGAGACTTGAAGCCCAAACATCAGACTGAGGAGAGAGACTTGAAGCCCAAACATCAGACTGAGAAGAGAGACTTGAAGCCCAAACATCAGACTGAGAAGAAAGACTTGAAGCCCAAACATCAGACTGAGAAGAGAGACTTGAAGCCCAAACATCAGACTGAGAAGAGAGACTTGAAGCCCAAACATCAGACTGAGAAGAGAGACTTGAAGCCCAAACATCAGACTGAGAAGAGAGACTTGAAGCCCAAACATCAGACTGAGAAAAGAGACTTAAAGCCCGAACATAAGACTGAGGAGAGAGACTTGAAGCTTAAACATCAGACTGAGAAGAGAGACTTAAAGCCCAAACATCAGACTGAGAAGAGAGACTTTAAGCCCAAACATCAGACTGAGAAGAGAGACTTGAAGCCCAAACATCAGACTGAGAAGAGAGACTTGAAGCCCAAACATCAGATTGAGAAGAGAGACTTGAAGCCCAAACAGAAGACTGAGAAGAGAGACTTTAAGCCCAAACATCAGACTGAGAAGAGAGACTTGAAGCCCAAACATCAGACTGAGAAAAGAGACTTGAAGCCCGAACATAAGACTGAGAAGAGAGACTTGAAGCTCAAACATCAGACTGAGAAGAGAGACTTGAAGCCCAAACATCAGACTGAGAAAAGAGACTTAAAGCCCGAACATCAGACTGAGAAGAGAGACTTGAAGCTCAAACATCAGACTGAGAAGAGAGACTTGAAGCCCAAACATCAGACTGAGAAGAGAGACTTAAAGCCCAAACATACAGACTGAGAAGAGAGACTTGAAGCCCAAACATCAGACTGAGAAGAAAGACTTGAAGCCCAAACATCAGACTGAGAAAAGAGACTTAAAGCCCGAACATAAGATTGAGAAGAGAGACTTGAAGCCCAAACATCAGACTGAGAAGAGAGACTTTAAGCCCAAACATCAGACTGAGAAGAAAGACTTGAAGCCCAAACATCAGACTGAGAAGAGAGACTTAAAGCCCAAACATAAGACTGAGAAGAGAGACTTGAAGCCCAAACATCAGACTGAGAAGAGAGACTTGAAGCCCAAACATCAGACTGAGAAAAGAGACTTAAAGCTTAAACATAAGACTGAGAAGAGAGACTTTAAGCCCAAACATCAGACTGAGAAGAAAGACTTGAAGCCCAAACATCAGACTGAGAAAAGAGACTTAAAGCCCGAACATAAGATTGAGAAGAGAGACTTGAAGCCCAAACATCAGTTTGAGAAGAGAGACTTTAAGCCCAAACATCAGACTGAGAAGAGAGACTTGAAGCCCAAACATCAGACTGAGAAGAGAGACTTTAAGCCCGAACATCAGACTGAGAAGAGAGACTTGAAGCCCAAACATAAGACTGAGAAGAGAGACTTGAAGCCCAAACATCAGACTGAGAAGAAAGACTTGAAGCCCAAACATCAGACTGAGAAAAGAGACTTAAAGCCCGAACATAAGATTGAGAAGAGAGACTTAGAAGCTCAAACATCAGACTGAGAAGAGAGACTTAAAGCCCAAACATCAGACTGAGAAAAGAGACTTAAAGCCCGAACATAAGACTGAGGAGAGAGACTTGAAGCTTAAACATCAGACTGAGAAGAGAGACTTGAAGCCCAAACATCAGTTTGAGAAGAGAGACTTAAAGCCCAAACATCAGACTGAGAAGAGAGACTTGAAGCCCAAACATCAGACTGAGAAGAGAGACTTGAAGCCCAAACATCAGACTGAGAAGAAAGACTTGAAGCCCAAACATCAGACTGAGAAGAGAGACTTAAAGCCCTAAACATCAGTTTCAGAAGAGAGACTTAAAGCCCGAACATCAGACTGAGAAGAGAGACTTGAAGCCCAAACATCAGACTGAGAAGAAAGACTTTAAGCCCAAACATCAGACTGAGAAGAGAGACTTAAAGCCCAAACATAAGATTGAGAAGAGAGACTTGAAGCCCAAACATCAGACTGAGAAGAGAGACTTAAAGCCCAAACATCAGACTGAGGAAAGAGACTAAAAGCTCGAACAAAAGACTGAGAAGAGAGACTTGAAGCTCAAACATCAGTTTGAGA
Organism: Proteocephalus fallax; assembly: GCA_028672205.1. NCBI lineage: Eukaryota > Metazoa > Platyhelminthes > Cestoda > Proteocephalidea > Proteocephalidae > Proteocephalus > Proteocephalus fallax. Next base: position 41,923 of record JAPUBX010001680.1, on the reverse strand, counting down.
AGAGAGACTTTAAGCCCAAACATAAGACTGAGAAGAAAGACTTCAAGCCCAAACATCAGACTGAGAAGAGAGACTTGAAGCCCAAACATCAGACTGAGAAGAGAGACTTTAAGCCCAAACATCAGACTGAGAAGAAAGACTTGAAGCCCAAACATCAGACTGAGAAAAGAGACTTAAAGCCCGAACATAAGATTGAGGAGAGAGACTAGAAGCTAACACATAAGACTGAGAAGAGAGACTTGAAGCCCAAACATCAGACTGAGAAAAGAGACTTAAAGCCCGAACATCAGACTGAGAAGAGAGACTTGAAGCCCAAACATCAGTTTGAGAAGAGAGACTCTTAAGCCCAAACAGAAGACTGAGAAAAGAGACTTTAAGCCCAAACATCAGACTGAGAAAAAAGACTTGAAGCCCAAACATCAGACTGAGAAAAGAGACTTAAAACCCGAACATAAGATTGAGAAGAGAGACTTGAAGCCTAAACATCAGACTGAGAAGAGAGACTTTAAGCCCAAACATCAGACTGAGAAGAAAGACTTCGAGCGCAAACATCAGACTGAGAAGAGAGACTTGAAGCTCAAACATCAGACTGAGAAAATAGACTTTAAGCCCGAACATCAGACTGAGAAGAGAGACTTGAAGCCCAAACATCAGACTGAGAAACGAGACTTAAAGCCCGAACATAAGATTGAGAAGAGAGACTTGAAGCTCAAACATCAGTTTGAGAAGAGAGACTTGAAGCCCAAACATAGGAGACTGAGAAGAAAGACTTCAAGCGCAAACATCAGACTGAGAAGAGAGACTTTAAGCCCAAACATCAGACTGAGAAGAGAGACTTGAAGCCCAAACATCAGACTGAGAAGAGAGACTTAAAGCCCGAACATAAGATTGAGAAGAGAGACTTGAAGCCCAAACATCAGTTTGAGAAGAAAGACTTTAAGCCCAAACATAGAGACTGAGAAGAAAGACTTCAAGCGCAAACATCGGACTGAGAAGAGAGACTTTAAGCCCGAACATCAGACTGAGAAGAGAGACTTTAAGCCCAAACATCAGACTGAGAAAAGAGACTTAAAGCCCAAACATCAGACTGAGAAAAGAGACTTAAAGCCCGAACATAAGATTGAGGAGAGAGACTAGAATCTTAAACATCAGACTTAGAAGAGAGACTTAAAACCCTAAACATCAGACTGAGAAAAGAGACTTAAAGCCCGAACATAAGACTGAGGAGAGAGACTTGAAGCTTAAACATCAGATTGAGAAGAGAGACTTGAAGCCCAAACATCAGTTTCAGAAGAGAGACTTAAAGCCCAAACAGAAGACTGAGAAGAGAGACTTTAAGCCCAAACATCAGACTGAGAAGAGAGACTTGAAGCCCAAACATCAGACTGAGAAGAAAGACTTGAAGCCAAAACATCAGACTGAGAAAAGAGACTTAAAGCCCGAACATAAGATTGAGAAAAGAGACTTAAAGCCCGAACATAAGATTGAGAGAGAGACTAGAATCTACACATCAGACTTAGAAGAGACTTAACACCCTAAACATCAGACTGAGAAAAGAGACTTAAAGCCCAAACATCAGACTGAGAAGAGAGACTTGAAGCTTAAACATCAGATTGAGAAGAGAGACTTGAAGCCCAAACATCAGTTTCAGAAGAGAGACTCTAAAGCCCAAACATTAAGACTGAGGAGAGAGACTTGAAGCTAAAACATCAGATTGAGAAGAAAGACTTGAAGCCCAAACATCAGTTTCAGAAGAGAGACTCTAAAGCCCAAACAGAAAACTGAGAAGAGAGACTTTAAGCCCAAACATCAGACTGAGAAGAAAGACTTGAAGCCCAAACATCAGACTGAGAAGAGAGACTTAAAACCCAAAAAAGCAGACTGAGAAGATAATCTTGAAGCCAAAACATCAGACTGAAGAGAGAGACCTTGAGCCCAAACATCTGACTGAGAAGAAAGACTTCAAGCGCAAACATCAGACTGAGAAGAGAGACTTGAAGCCCAAACAGAAGACTGAGAAGAGAGACTTAAAGCCCGAACATAAGATTGAGAAGAGAGATTTGAAGCCCATTATCAGTTTGAGAAGAGAGACTTTAAGCCCAAACATCAGACAGAGAAGAAAGACTTCGAGCGCAAACATCAGTATGAGAAGAAAGACTTTAAGCCCGAACATCAGACTGAGAAGAGAGACTAAAAGCCCGAACATAAGATTGAGGAGAGAGACTAGAAGCTAAAACATCAGACTGAGAAGAGAGACTTAAAGCCCAAACATCAGACTGAGAAAAGAGACTTAAAGCCCGAACATATTAGAGCTGCAGGAGAAGAGACTTGAAGCCCAAACTTCAGTTTGAGAAGAAAGCCTTTAAGCCCTAAACATCAGACTGAGAAGAGAATCTTGAAGCCAAAACATCAGACTGTGGAGAGAGACTTTGAGCCCAAACATCAGACTGAGAAGAAAGACTTGAAGCCCAAACATCAGACTGAGGAAAGAGACCTGAAGCTTAAACATCAGACTGAGAAGAGAGACTTGAAGCCCAAACTTTAGTTTGAGAAGGGGGCCTATAAGCCCAAACATCAGACTGAGAAGAGAATCTTAAAGCCAAAACATCAGACTGAGGAGAGAGACTTTGAGCCCAAACATCAGACTGAGAAGAAAGACTTGAAACCCAAACATCAGACTGAGAAGAAAGACTTGAAGCCCAAACATAAGATTGAGAAGAGAGACTTGAAGCTCAAACATCAGTTTGAGAAGAGAGACTTTAAGCCCAAACATCAGACTGAGAAGAAAGACTTTGAGCGCAAACATCAGACTGAGAAGAAAGACTTTAAGCCCGAACATCAGACTGAGAAGAGAGACTTAAAGCCCAAACAGAAGACTGAGAAGAAAGACTTTGAGCCCAAACATCAGACTGAGAAGAAAGACTTGAAGCCCAAACATCAGACTGAGAAACGAGACTTAAAGCCCGAACATAAGATTAAGAAGAGAGATTTGAAGCCAAAACATCAGTTTGAGAAGAGAGACTTGAAGCCCAAACATCAGTTTGAGAAGAAAGACTTTAAGCCCAAACATAGAGACTAGAAGAAAGACTTCAAGCGCAAACATCGGACTGAGAAGAGAGACTTTAAGCCTGAACATCAGACTGAGAAGAGAGACTTGAAACGCTAAACATAAGACTGAGAAAAGAGACTTTATAGCCCGAACATAAGACTGATGAGAGAGACTTAAGCCCGAACATCAGACTGAGAAGAGAGACTTGAAGCCCAAACATCAATTTGAGAAGAGAGCCTTCAAGTCTAAACAGAAGACTGAGAAGAGAGACTTCTAGCCCAAACATCAGACTGAGAAGAAAGACTTGAAGCCCAAACATCAGACTGAGAAACGAGACTTAAAGCCCGAACATAAGATTGAGAAGAGAGATTTGAAGCCAAAACATCAGTTTGAGAAGAGAGACTTTAAGCCCAAACATCAGACTGAGAAGAAAGACTTCGAGCGCAAACATCAGTATGAGAAGAAAGACTTTAAGCCCGAACATCAGACTGAGAAGAGAGACTAAAAGCCCGAACATAAGATTGGGAAGAGAGACTTGAAGCTCAAAACATCAGACTGAGAAGAAAGACTTGAAGCCCAAAACAGCAGACTGAGAAAAAAGACTAAAAGCCCGAACATAAGACTGAGGAGAGAGACCTGAAGCTTAAACATAAGACTGAGAAGAGAGACTTGAAGCCCAAACTTCAGACTGAGAAGAGAGACCTAAAAGCCCAAACATCAGACTGAGAAGAGAATCTTGAAGCCAAAACATCAGACTGAGGAGAGAGACTTTGAGCCCAAACATCAGACTGAGAAGAAAGACTTGAAGCCCAAACATCAGACTGAGAAGAAAGACTTAAAGCCCAAACATAAGATTGAGAAGAGAGACTTGAAGCTCAAACATCAGTTTGAGAAGAGAGACTTTAAGCCCAAACATAAGACTGAGAAGAAAGACTTTAAGCCCAAACATCAGACTGAGAAGAAAGACTTGAAGCCTAAACATCAGACTGAGAAAAGAGACTTAATGCCCGAACATAAGACTGAGGAGAGAGACTTGAAGCTTCAAACATCAGACTGAGAAGAGAGACTTGAAGCTCAAACATCAGACTGAGAAGAGAGACTTTGAGCCCAAACATCAGACTGAGAAGAGAGACTTGAAGCCCAAACATCAGACTGAGAAGAAAGACTTAAAGCCCAAACATCAGATTGAGAAGAGAGACTTGAAGCCCAAACAGACAGACTGAGAAAAGAGACTTTAAGCCCAAACATCAGACTGAGAAGAAAGACTTAAAGCCCAAACATCAGACTGAGAAGAGAGACTTAAAGCCCGAACATCAGATTGAGAAGAGAGACTTGAAGCCCAAACATCAGATTGAGAAGAGAGACCTTAAGCCCAAAACATCAGACTGAGAAGAAAGACTTGAAGCCCAAACATCAGACTGAGAAGAGAGACTTAAAGCCCAAACATCAGACTGAGAAAAGAGACTTTAAGCCCAAACATCAGACTGAGAAGAGAGACTTTAAGCCCAAACATCAGACTGAGAAAAAAGACTTGAAGCCCAAACATCAGACTGAGAAAAGAGACTTAAAGCCCGAACATAAGATTGAGGAGAGAGACTAGAAGCTTAAACATCAGACTGAGAAGAGAGACTTAAAACCCTAAACATCAGACTGAGAAAAGAGACTTAATGCCCGAACATAAGACTGAGGAGAGAGACTTGAGGCTTAAACATCAGACTGAGAAGAAAGACTTGAAGCCCAAACATCAGACTGAGAAGAGAGACTTGAAGCCCAAACAGAAGACTGAGAAGAGAGACTTGAAGCCCAAACATCAGACTGAGAAGAGAGACTTGAAGCCCAAACATCAGACTGAGAAAAGAGACTTAAAGCCCAAACATAAGACTGAGAAGAGAGACTTGAAGCCCAAACATCAGACTGAGAAGAAAGACTTGAAGCCCAAACATCAGACTGAGAAGAGAGACTTTAAGCCCGAACATCAGACTGAGAAGAGAGACTTAAAGCCCAAACAGAAGACTGAGAAGAGAGACTTTAAGCCCAAACATCAGACTGAGAAGAAAGACTTGAAGCCCAAACATCAGACTAAGAAAAGAGACTTAAAGCCCGAACATAAGATTGAGAAGAGAGACTTAGAATCTCAAACATAAGACTGAGAAGAGAGACTTAAAACTCCAAACATCAGACTGAGAAGAGAGACTTGAAGCCCAAACATCAGTTTGAGAAGAGAGACTTTAAGCCCAAACATAAGACTGAGAAGAGAGACTTTAAGCCCAAACATCAGACTGAGAAGAAAGACTTGAAGCCCAAACATCAGACTGAGAAAAGAGACTAAAAGCCCGAACATAAGATTGAGAAGAGAGACTTGAAGCCTAAACATCAGTTTGAGAAGAGAGACTTTAAGCCCAAACATCAGACTGAGAAGAAAGACTTCGAGCGCAAACATCAGACTGAGAAGAGAGACTTGAAGCTCAAACATCACACTGAGAAAATAGACTTTAAGCCCGAACATCAGACTGAGAAGAGAGACTTTAAGCCGAAACATCAGGCTGAGAAGAAAGACTTGAACCCAAACATCAGACTGAGAAAAGAGACTTAAAGCCCGAACATAAGACTGAGGAGAGAGACTTGAAGCTGAAACATAAGACTGAGAAGAGAGACTTGAAGCCCAAACATCAGACTTGAGAAGAGAGACTTGAAGCCCAAACAGAAGACTGAGAAGAGAGACTTTAAGCCCAAACATCAGACTGAGAAGAAAGACTTGAAGCCCAAACATCAGACTGAGAAGAGAGACTTAAAGCCCAAACATAAGATTGAGAAGAGAGACTTGAAGCCAAAACATCAGACTGAGAAGAGAGACTTGAAGCCCAAACATAAGACTGAGAAGAGAGACTTGAAGCCCAAACATCAGACTGAGAAGAGAGATTTGAAGCCCAAACATCAGACTGAGAAAAGAGACTTAAAGCCCGAACATAAGATTGAGGAGAGAGACTAGAATCTTAAACATCAGACTGAGAAGAGAGACTTAAAACCCTAAACATCAGACTGAGAAAAGAGACTTAAAGCCCGAACATAAGACTGAGGAGAGAGACTTGAAGCTTAAACATCAGATTGAGAAGAGAGACTTGAAGCCCAAACATCAGTTTGAGAAGAGAGACTTGAAGCCCAAACAGAAGACTGAGAAGAGAGACTTTAAGCCCAAACATCAGACTGAGAAAAGAGACTTAAAGCCCGAACATAAGACTGAGGAGAGAGACTTGAAGCTTAAACATCAGATTGAGAAGAGAGACTTGAAGCCCAAACATCAGTTTCAGAAGAGAGACTTAAAGCCCAAACATCAGACTGAGAAGAGAGACTTTAAGCCCAAACATCAGACTGAGAAGAGAGACTTGAAGCCCAAACATCAGACTGAGAAGAGAGACTTGAAGCCCAAACATCAGACTGAGAAGAGAGACTTAAAGCCCAAACATCAGACTGAGAAGAGAGACTTTAAGCCCAAACATCAGACTGAGAAAAGAGACTTAAAGCCCGAACATAAGACTGAGGAGAGAGACTTGAAGCTTAAACATCAGACTGAGAAGAGAGACTTGAAGCCCAAACATCAGACTGAGAAGAGAGACTTGAAGCCCAAACATCAGATTGAGAAGAGAGACTTTAAGCCCAAACATCAGACTGAGAAGAAAGACTTCAAGCGCAAACATCAGACTGAGAAGAGAGACTTAAAGCCCGAACATCAGACTGAGAAGAGAGACTTGAAGCTCAAACATCAGACTGAGAAGAGAGACTTGAAGCCCAAACATCAGATTGAGAAGAGAGACTCTAAAGCCCAAACATCAGTTTGAGAAGAGAGACTTTAAGCCCAAACATCAGACTGAGAAGAAAGACTTTAAGCGCAAACATCAGACTGAGAAGAGAGACTTTAAGCCCGAACATCAGACTGAGAAGGGAGACTTAAAGCCCAAACAGAAGACTGAGAAGAGAGACTTTAAGCCCAAACATCAGACTGAGAAAAGAGACTTAAAGCCCGAACATAAGATTGAGGAGAGAGACTAGAATCTTAAACATCAGACTGAGAAGAGAGACTTAAAACCCTAAACATCAGACTGAGAAAAGAGACTTAAAGCCCGAACATAAGACTGAGGAGAGAGACTTGAAGCTTAAACATCAGATTGAGAAGAGAGACTTGAAGCCCAAACATCAGTTTCAGAAGAGAGCTCTAAAGCCCAAACAGAAGACTGAGAAAAGAGACTTTAAGCCCAAACATCAGACTGAGAAGAAAGACTTCAAGCCCAAACATCAGACTGAGAAGAGAGACTTAAAACCCAAACATCAGACTGAGAAGAGAGACTTGAAGCTCAAACATCAGTTTGAGAAGAGAGACTTTAAGCCCAAACATCAGACTGAGAAGAAAGACTTCAAGCGCAAACATCAGACTGAGAAGAGAGACTTCAAGCCCAAACAGCAGACTGAGAAGAGAGACTTTAAGCCGAAACATCAGACTGAGAAGAAAGACTTGAAGCCCAAACATCAGACTGAGAAAAGAGACTTAAAGCCCGAACATAAGATTGAGGAAAGAGACTAGAAGCTAACACATAAGACTGAGAAGAGAGACTTGAAACCCTAAACATCAGACTGAGAAAAGAGACTTATAGCCCGAACATAAGACTGAGGAGAGAGACTTGAAGCTTAAACATCAGACTGAGAAGAGAGACTTGAAGCCCAAACATCAGTTTGAGAAGAGAGACTTGAAGCCCAAACAGAAGACTGAGAAGAGAGACTTCAAGCCCAAACATCAGACTGAGAAGAAAGACTTGAAGCCCAAACATCAGACTGAGAAGAGAGACTTAAAGCCCGAACATAAGACTGAGAAGAGAGACTTGAAGCCCAAACAGCAGACTGAGAAGAGAGACTTTAAGCCCAAACATCAGACTGAGAAGAGAGACTTTAAGCCCAAACATCAGACTGAGAAGAGAGACTTTAAGCCCAAACATCAGACTGAGAAGAAAGACTTAAAGCCCAAACATCAGACTGAGAAAAGAGACTTTAAGCCCAAACATCAGACTGAGAAGAGAGACTTCAAGCGCAAACATCAGACTGAGAAGAGAGACTTGAAGCCCAAACATCAGACTGAGAAGAGAGACTTGAAGCCCAAACATCAGACTGAGAAGAGAGACTTGAAGCCCGAACATCAGACTGAGAAGAGAGACTTGAAGCCTAAACATCAGACTGAGAAGAGAGACTTGAAGCCCAAACATCAGACTGAGAAGAGAGACTTAAAGCCCAAACATCAGACTGAGAAAAGAGACTTTAAGCCCAAACATCAGATTGAGAAGAGAGACTTGAAGCCCAAACATCAGACTGAGAAGAGAGACTTAAAGCCCAAACATCAGACTGAGAAGAGAGACTTAAAGCCCGAACATAAGACTGAGAAGAGAGACTTGAAGCCCAAACATCAGACTGAGAAGAAAGACTTGAAGCCCAAACATCAGACTGAGAAGAGAGACTTAAAGCCCAAACATAAGACTGAGAAGAGAGACTTCAAGCCTAAACATCAGACTGAGAAGAGAGACTTAAAGCCCAAACATCAGACTGAGAAGAGAGACTTGAAGCCCAAACATCAGACTGAGAAGAGAGACTTGAAGCCCAAACATCAGACTGAGAAGAAAGACTTGAAGCCCAAACATCAGACTGAGAAAAGAGACTTAAAGCCCGAACATAAGACTGAGGAAAGAGACTTGAAGCTCAAACATAAGACTGAGAAGAGAGACTTAAAACCCTAAACATCAGACTGAGAAAAGAGACTTAAAGCCCGAACATAAGACTGAGGAGAGAGACTTGAAGCCCAAACATCAGACTGAGAAGAAAGACTTGAAGCCCAAACATCAGACTGAGAAGAGAGACTTGAAGCCCAAACATCAGACTGAGAAGAGAGACTTGAAGCCCAAACATCAGACTGAGAAGAGAGACTTGAAGCCCAAACATCAGACTGAGAAGAGAGACTTGAAGCCCAAACATCAGACTGAGAAGAGAGACTTGAAGCCCAAACATAAGACTGAGAAGAGAGACTTTGAAGCCCAAACATCAGACTGAGAAGAAAGACTTGGAGCGCAAACATCAGACTGAGAAGAGAGACTTTAAGCCCAAACATCAGACTGAGAAGAGAGACTTGAAGCCCAAACATCAGACTGAGAAGAGAGACTTGAAGCCCAAACATCAGACTGAGAAGAGAGACTTGAAGCCCAAACATCAGACTGAGAAGAAAGACTTGAAGCCCAAACATCAGACTGAGAAGAGAGACTTGAAGCCCAAACATCAGACTGAGAAGAGAGACTTGAAGCCCAAACATCAGACTGAGAAAAGAGACTTCAAGCCCAAACATCAGACTGAGAAGAGAGACTTGAAGCCCAAACATCAGACTGAGAAGAGAGACTTGAAGCCCAAACATAAGACTGAGAAAAGAGACTTAAAGCCCGAACATCAGACTGAGAAGAGAGACTTGAAGCCCAAACATCAGACTGAGAAGAGAGACTTGAAGCCCAAACATCAGACTGAGAAGAGAGACTTGAAGCCCAAACATCAGACTGAGAAGAGAGACTTGAAGCCCAAACATCAGACTGAGAAGAAAGACTTTAAGCCCAAACATCAGACTGAGAAGAAAGACTTGAAGCCCAAACATCAGACTGAGAAACGAGACTTAAAGCCCGAACATAAGATTGAGAAGAGAGACTTGAAGCCCAAACATCAGTTTGAGAAAAGAGACTTTAAGCCCAAACATCAGACTGAGAAGAAAGACTTCGAGCGCAAACATCAGACTGAGAAGAGAGACTTTAAGCCCGAACATCAGACTGAGAAGGGAGACTTGAAGCCCAAACAGAAGACTGAGAAGAGAGACTTTAAGCCCAAACATCAGACTGAGAAGAAAGACTTGAAGCCCAAACATCAGACTGAGAAGAGAGACTTGAAGCCTAAACATCAGACTGAGAAGAGAGACTTCAAGCCCAAACATCAGACTGAGAAGAGAGACTTGAAGCCCAAACATCAGACTGAGAAGAGAGACTTAAAGCCCAAACATAAGACTGAGAAGAGAGACTTGAAGCCCAAACATAAGACTGAGAAGAGAGACATTGAAGCCCAAACATCAGACTTAGAAGAGAGACTTGAAGCCCAAACATCAGACTGAGAAGAGAGACTTGAAGCCCAAACATCAGATTGAGAAGAGAGACTTGAAGCCCAAACAGAAGACTGAGAAGAGAGACTTCAAGCCCAAACATCAGACTGAGAAGAAAGACTTGAAGCCCAAACATCAGACTGAGAAAAGAGACTTAAAGCCCGAACATAAGACTGAGGAGAGAGACTTGAAGCTCAAACATCAGACTGAGAAGAGAGACTTGAAGCCCAAACATCAGACTGAGAAGAAAGACTTGAAGCCCAAACATCAGACTGAGAAGAGAGACTTGAAGCCCGAACATCAGACTGAGAAGAGAGACTTGAAGCCCAAACAGCAGACTGAGAAGAGAGACTTTAAGCCCAAACATCAGACTGAGAATGAGAGACTTAAGCCCAAACATCAGACTGAGAAGAAAGACTTGAAGCCCAAACATCAGACTGAGAAGAGAGACTTGAAGCCCAAACATCAGTTTGAGAAGAGAGACTTGAAGCCCAAACAGAAGACTGAGAAGAGAGACTTTAAGCCAAAACATCAGACTGAGAAGAAAGACTTGAAGCCCAAACATAAGACTGAGAAGAGAGACTTAAAGCCCAAACATCAGACTGAGAAGAAAGACTTCAAGCCCAAACATCAGACTGAGAAGAGAGACTTAAAGCCCGAACATCAGACTGAGAAGAGAGACTTGAAGCCCAAACAGAAGACTGAGAAGAGAGACTTTAAGCCCAAACATCAGACTGAGAAGAAAGACTTGAAGCCCAAACATCAGACTGAGAAGAAAGACTTCGAGCGCAAACATCAGACTGAGAAGAGAGACTTGAAGCCCAAACATCAGACTGAGAAGAGAGACTTAAAGCCCAAACATCAGACTGAGAAAAGAGACTTGAAGCCCAAACAGAAGACTGAGAAGAGAGACTTTAAGCCGAAACATCAGACTAAGAAGAGAGACTTGAAGCCCAAACATCAGACTGAGAAAAGAGACTCAAAGCCCGAACATCAGACTGAGAAGAGAGATCTTGAAGCCAAAACATCAGACTGAGAAGAGAGACTTTGAGCCCAAACATCAGACTGAGAAGAAAGACTTGAAGCCCAAACATCAGACTGAGAAGAGAGACTTGAAGCTCAAACATCAGACTGAGAAGAAAGACTTCAAGCCCAAACATCAGACTGAGAAGAGAGACTTGAAGCCCAAACATCAGACTGAGAAACGAGACTTAAAGCCCGAACATAAGATTGAGAAGAGAGACTTTAAGCCCAAACATCAGACTGAGAAGAAAGACTTCGAGCGCAAACATCAGACTGAGAAGAGAGACTTTAAGCCCGAACATCAGACTGAGAAGAGAGACTTGAAGCCCAAACAGAAGACTGAGAAGAGAGACTTTAAGCCCAAACATCAGACTGAGAAGAAAGACTTGAAGCCCAAACATCAGACTGAGAAGAAAGACTTCGAGCGCAAACATCAGACTGAGAAGAGAGACTTGAAGCCCAAACATCAGACTGAGAAGAAAGACTTCAAGCCCAAACATCAGACTGAGAAGAAAGACTTGAAGCCCAAACATCAGACTGAGAAACGAGACTTAAAGCCCGAACATAAGATTGAGAAGAGAGACTTGAAGCCCAAACAGAAGACTGAGAAGAGAGACTTTAAGCCGACACATCAGACTGAGAAGAGAGACTTGAAGCCCAAACATCAGACTGAGAAAAGAGACTTAAAGCCCGAACATCAGACTGAGAAGATAATGTTGAAGCCAAAACATCAGACTGAGGAGAGAGACTTTAAGCCCAAACATCAGACTGAGAAGAAAGACTTGAAGCCCAAACATCAGACTGAGAAGAAAGACTTGAAGCCCAAACATCAGACTGAGAAGAAAGACTTTAAGCCCAAACATCAGACTGAGAAGAGAGACTTCAAGCCCAAACATCAGACTGAGAAGAAAGACTTGAAGCCCAAACATCAGACTGAGAAACGAGACTTAAAGCCCGAACATAAGATTGAGAAGAGAGACTTGAAGCCAAACAGAAGACTGAGAAGAGAGACTTTAAGCCGAAACATCAGACTGAGAAGAGAGACTTGAAGCCCAAACATCAGACTGAGAAAAGAGACTCAAAGCCCGAACATCAGACTGAGAAGAGAGATGTTGAAGCCAAAACATCAGACTGAGGAGAGAGACTTTGAGCCCAAACATCAGACTGAGAAGAAAGACTTGAAGCCCAAACATCAGACTGAGAAAAGAGACTTTAAGCCCGAACATAAGATTGAGAAAAGAGACTTGAAGCCCAAACATCAGACTGAGAAGAAAGACTTTAAGCCCAAACATAAGACTGAGAAGAAAGACTTGAAGCCCAAACATCAGACTGAGAAACGAGACTTAAAGCCCGAACATAAGATTGAGAAGAGAGACTTGAAGCCCAAACAGAAGACTGAGAAGAGAGACTTTAAGCCGAAACATCAGACTAAGAAGAGAGACTTGAAGCCCAAACATCAGACTGAGAAAAGAGACTTAAAGCCCGAACATAAGATTGAGGAGAGAGACTAGAAGCTTAAACATCAGACTGAGAAGAGAGACTTAAAGCCCAAACATCAGACTGAGAAGAAAGACTTCGAGCGCAAACATCAGACTGAGAAGAGAGACTTTAAGCCCAAACATCAGACTGAGAAGAGAGACTTGAAGCCCAAACATCAGACTGAGAAGAAAGACGTCTGAGCCCAAACATCAGACTGAGAAGAAAGACTTGAAGCCCAAACATCAGACTGAGAAACGAGACTTAAAGCCCGAACATAAGATTGAGAAGAGAGACTTGAAGCCCAAACAGAAGACTGAGAAGAGAGACTTTAAGCCCGAACATCAGACTGAGATTAGAGACTTGAAGCCCAAACATCAGACTGAGAAGAGAGACTTAAAGCCCGAACATCAGACTGAGAAGAGAGATGTTGAAGCCAAAACATCAGACTGAGGAGAGAGACTTTAAGCCCAAACATCAGACTGAGAAGAAAGACTTGAAGCCCAAACATCAGACTGAGAAACGAGACTTAAAGCCCGAACATAAGATTGAGAAGAGAGACTTGAAGCCCAAACATCAGACTGAGAAAAGAGACTTTAAGCCCAAACATAAGACTGAGAAGAAAGACTTGAAGCCCAAACATCAGACTGAGAAGAGAGACTTAAAGCCCAAACATCAGATTGAGAAGAGAGACTTGAAGCCCAAACAGAAGACTGAGAAGAGAGACTTTAAGCCCAAACATCAGACTAAGAAGAGAGACTTGAAGCCCAAACATCAGACTGAGAAATGAGACTTAAAGCCCGAACATAAGATTGAGAAGAGAGACTTGAAGCTTAAACATCAGACTGAGAAGAGAGACTTAAAGCCCAAACATCAGACTGAGAAGAAAGACTTCAAGCGCAAACATCAGACTGAGAAGAGAGACTTTAAGCCCGAACATCAGACTGAGAAGAGAGACTTGAAGCCCAAACAGAAGACTTAGAAGAGAGACTTAAAGCCCGAACATAAGACTGAGGAGAGAGACTTCAAGCTCAAACATCAGACTGAGAAGAGAGACTTGAAGCCCAAACATCAGACTGAGAATAAAGACGTCTAAGCCCAAACATCAGACTGAGAAGAAAGACTTGAAGCCCAAACATCAGACTGAGAAACGAGACTTAAAGCCCGAACATAAGATTGAGAAGAGAGACTTGAAGCCCAAACAGAAGACTGAGAAGAGAGACTTTAAGCCGACACATCAGACTAAGATTAAAGACTTGAAGCCCAAACATCAGACTGAGAAAAGAGACTTAAAGCCCGAACATAAGATTGAGGAGAGAGACTTGAAGCTTAAACATCAGACTGAGAAAGAGAGACTTGAAGCCCGAACATAAGACTGAGAAGAGAGACTTGAAGCCCAAACATCAGACTGATGAAGAGAGACTTTGAGCTCAAACATCAGACTGAGAAGAAAGACTTGAAGCCCAAACATCAGACTGAGAAAACGAGACTTAAAGCCCAAACATAAGATTGAGAAGAGAGACTTTAAGCCCAAACATGAGTTTCAGAAGAGAGACTAGAAGCCCAAACATAAGACTGAGAAGAGAGATCTTGAAGCCAAAACATCAGACTGATGAGAGAGACTTTGAGCTTAAACATCAGACTGAGAAGAAAGACTTCAAGCCCAAACATCAGACTGAGAAGAAAGACTTGAAGCCCAAACATCAGACTGAGAAGAGAGACTTAAAGCCCAAACATAAGACTGAGAAGAGAGACTTTAAGCCCAAACATCAGACTGAGAAGAAAGACTTGAAGCCCAAACATCAGACTGAGAAACGAGACTTAAAGCCCGAACATAAGATTGAGGAGAGAGACTTGAAGCTAAAACATCAGACTGAGAAGAGAGACTTGAAGCCCAAACTTCAGTTTGAGAAGAGAGCCTTAAAGCCCAAACATCAGACTGAGAAGAGAATCTTGAAGCCAAAACATCAGACTGAGGAGAGAGACTTTAAGCCCAAACATCAGACTGAGAAGAAAGACTTGAAGCCCAAACATCAGACTGAGAAACGAGACTTTAAGCCCGAACATCAGATTGAGAAGAGAGACTTGAAGCCCAAACATCAGACTGAGAAAAGAGACTTTAAGCCCAAACATCAGACTGAGAAAAGAGACTTGAAGCCCAAACATAAGACTGAGAAGAGAGACTTGAAGCCCAAACATCAGACTGAGAAAAGAGACTTTAAGCCCGAACATCAGACTGAGAAGAGAGACTTGAAGCCCAAACATAAGACTGAGAAGAGAGACTTGAAGCCCAAACATCAGACTGAGAAGAAAGACTTGAAGCCCAAACATCAGACTGAGAAGAGAGACTTAAAGCCCAAACATCAGATTGAGAAGAGAGACTTGAAGCCCAAACATCAGACTGAGAAGAGAGACTTAAAGCCCAAACATCAGACTGAGAAAAGAGACTTGAAGCCCAAACATCAGACTGAGAAGAGAGACTTGAAGCCCGAACATCAGACTGAGAAGAGAGACTTGAAGCCCAAACAGAAGACTGAGAAGAGAGACTTTAAGCCGAAACATCAGACTGAGAAGAAAGACTTGAAGCCCAAACATCAGACTGAGAAAAGAGACTAAAAGCCCGAACATAAGATTGAGGAGAGAGACTTGAAGCTAAAACATCAGACTGAGAAGAGAGACTTAAAACCCTAAACATCAGACTGAGAAAAGAGACTAAAAGCCCGAACATAAGACTGAGGAGAGAGACTTGAAGCTTAAACATCAGATTGAGAAGAGAGACTTGAAGCCCAAACTTCAGTTTGAGAAGAGAGCCTTAAAGCCCAAACATCAGACTGAGAAGAGAGATCTTGAAGCCAAAACATTAGACTGAGGAGAGAGACTTTGAGCCCAAACATCAGACTGAGAAGAAAGACTTGAAGCCCAAACATCAGACTGAGAAACGAGACTTAAAGCCCGAACATAAGATTGAGAAGAGAGACTTGAAGCCAAAACATCAGTTTGAGAAAAGAGACTTTAAGCCCAAACATCAAACTGATAAAAAAGACTTGAAGCCCAAACAGAAGACTGAGAAGAGAGACTTTGAGCCCAAACATCAGACTGAGAAGAAAGACTTGAAGCCCAAACATCAGACTGAGAAAAGAGACTTTAAGCCCAAACATCAGACTGAGAAGAGAGACTTGAAGCCCAAACAGCAGACTGAGAAGAGAGACTTTAAGCCCAAACATCAGACTGAGAAGAAAGACTTGAAGCCCAAACATCAGACTGAGAAACGAGACTTAAAGCCCGAACATAAGATTGAGAAGAGAGACTTGAAGCCCAAACATCAGACTGAGAAGAGAGACTTGAAGCCCAAACATCAGACTGAGAAACGAGACTTAAAGCCCGAACATAAGATTGAGAAGAGAGACTTGAAGCCCAAACATCAGTCTGAGAATAAAGACTTCCAGCCCAAACATCAGACTGAGAAGAAAGACTTGAAGCCCAAACATCAGACTGAGAAGAGAGACTTTAAGCCCAAACATAAGATTGAGAAGAGAGACTTGAAGCCCAAACAGAAGACTGAGAAGAGAGACTTTAAGCCCGAACATCAGACTGAGAAGAAAGACTTGAAGCCCAAACATCAGACTGAGAAAAGAGACTTGAAGCCCGAACATCAGACTGAGAAGAGAGACTTGAAGCCCAAACAGAAGACTGAGAAGAGAGACTTTAAGCCGAAACATCAGACTAAGAAGAGAGACTTGAAGCCCAAACATCAGACTGAGAAAAGAGACTTAAAGCCCGAACATAAGATTGAGGAGAGAGACTAGAAGCTAAAACATCAGACTGAGAAGAGAGATCTAAAACCCTAAACATCAGACTGAGAAAAGAGACTAAAAGCCCGAACATAAGACTGAGGAGAGAGACTTGAAGCTTAAACATCAGATTGAGAAGAGAGACTTGAAGCCCAAACATCAGTTTGAGAAGAGAGACTTGAAGCCCAAACATCAGACTGAGAAGAGAATCTTGAAGCCAAAACATCAGACTGAGGAGAGAGACTTTGAGCCCAAACATCAGACTGAGAAGAAAGACTTGAAGCCCAAACATCAGACTGAGAAACGAGACTTTAAGCCCGAACATAAGATTGAGAAGAGAGACTTGAAGCCAAAACATCAGTTTGAGAAAAGAGACTTTAAGCCCAAACATCAAACTGATAAGAAAGACTTGAAGCCCAAACAGAAGACTGAGAAGAGAGACTTTAAGCCCAAACATCAGACTGAGAAGAAAGACTTGAAGCCCAAACATCAGACTGATAAAAGAGACTTTAAGCCCGAACATCAGACTGAGAAGAGAGACTTGAAGCCCAAACAGAAGACTGAGAAGAGAGACTTTAAGCCCAAACATCAGACTGAGAAGAGAGACTAGAAGCCCAAACATCAGACTGAGAAGAGAGACTTCAAGCCCAAACATCAGACTGAGAAGAAAGACTTGAAGCCCAAACATCAGACTGAGAAACGAGACTTAAAGCCCGAACATAAGATTGAGAAGAGAGACTTGAAGCTTAAACATGAAGGCTTAGAAGAGAGACTTAAAGCCCAAACATCAGACTGAGAAGAAAGACTTGAAGCCCAAACATCAGACTGAGAATAGAGACTTAAAGCCCGAACATAAGATTGAGAAGAGAGACTTGAAGCCCAAACAGAAGACTGAGAAGAGAGACTTTAAGCCCAAACATCAGACTGATAAAAAAGACTTTAAGCCTTAACATCAGACTGAGAAAGGAGACTTGAAGCCCAAACAGAAGACTGAGAAGAGAGACTTAAAGCCCAAACATCAGACTGAGAAGAAAGACTTGAAGCCCAAACATCAGACTGAGAAACGAGACTTAAAGCCCGAACATAAGATTGAGAAGAGAGACTTAAAGCCCAAACATCAGTCTGAGAATAAAGACTTCCAGCCCAAACATCAGACTGAGAAGAAAGACTTGAAGCCCAAACATCAGACTGAGAAAAGAGACTTAAAGCCCGAACATAAGATTGAGAAGAGAGACTTGAAGCTTAAACATGAAGACTGAGAAGAGAGACTTAAAGCCGACACATCAGACTAATATTAAAGACTTGAAGCCCAAACATCAGACTGAGAATAGAGACTTAAAGCCCGAACATAAGATTGAGAAGAGAGACTTGAAGCCCAAACAGAAGACTGAGAAGAGAGACTTTAAGCCGACACATCAGACTAATATTAGAGACTTGAAGCCCAAACATCAGACTGAGAAAAGAGACTTAAAGCCCGAACATAAGATTGAGGAGAGAGACTAGAAGCTAAAACATCAGACTGAGAAGAGAGACTTAAAACCCTAAACATCAGACTGAGAAAAGAGACTAAAAGCCCGAACATAAGACTGAGGAGAGAGACCTGAAGCTTAAACATCAGATTGAGAAGAGAGACTTGAAGCCCAAACTTCAGTTTGAGAAGAGAGCCTTAAAGCCCAAACATCAGACTGAGAAGAGAATCTTGAAGCCAAAAAATTAGACTGAGGAGAGAGACTTTGAGACCAAACATCAGACTGAGAAGAAAGACTTGATGCCCAAACATCAGACTGAGAAACGAGACTTTAACCCCGAACATAAGATTGAGAAGAGAGACTTGAAGCCAAAACATCAGTTTGAGAAAAGAGACTTTAAGCCCAAACATCAAACTGATAAAAAAGACTTGAAGCCCAAACAGAAGACTGAGAAGAGAGACTTTAAGCCCAAACATCAGACTGAGAAGAAAGACTTGAAGCCCAAACATCAGACTGATAAAAGAGACTTAAAGCCCGAACATAAGATTGAAGAGAGAGACTAGAATCTCAATACATCAGACTGAGAAGAGAGACTTTAAGCCCGAACATAAGATTGAGAAGAGAGACTTTAAGCCCAAACATCAGACTGAGAAGAAAGACTTGAAGCCCAAACATCAGACTGAGAAAAGAGACTTAAAGCCCGAACATAAGATTGAAGAAAGAGTCTAGAATCTTAAACATCAGACTGAGAAGAGAGACTTAAAACCCTAAACATCAGACTGAGAAAAGAGACTTAAAGCCCGAACATAAGATTGAGGAGAGAGACTTGAAGCTTAAAAATCAGATTCAGAAGAGAGACTTGAAACCCAAACATCAGTTTGACAAGAGAGCCTTAAAGCCCAAAGAGAAGACTGAGAAAAGAGACTTTAAGCCCAAACATCAGACTGAGAAGAAAGACTTGAAGCCCAAACATCAGACTGAGAAAAGAGACTTAAAGCCTGAAGATAAGATTGAGGAGAAAGACTAGAAGCTAAAACATCAGACTGAGAAGAGAGATCTAAAAGCCCAAAACATCAGACTGAGAAGAGAGACTTAAAGCCCGAACATAAGATTGAGATTAGAGACTTGAAGCTCAAACATCAGTTTGAGAAGGGAGATTGAAGCCCAAACATCAGACTAAGAAGAAAGACTTCAAGCGCAAACATCAGACTTAGAGGAGAGACTTTAAGCCTGAACATCAGACTGAAAATGGAGACTTGAAGCCCAAACAGAAGACTGAGAAGAGAGACTTTAAGCCCAAACATCGGACTGAGAAGAAAGACTTGAAGCCCAAACATCAAACTGAGAACAGAGACTTAAAGCCCGAACATAAGATTGAAGAGAGAGTCTAGAATCTAAAACATCAGACTGAGAGGAGAGACTTTAAGCCCGAACATAAGATTAAGGAGTGAGACTTTAAGCCCAAACATTAGACTGAGAAGAAAGACTTGAAGCCCAAACATCAGACTGATAAAAGAGACTTAAAGCCCGAACATAAGATTGAGAAGAGAGTCTAGAATCTAAAACATCAGACTGAGAAAAGAGACTTAAAGCCCGAACATAAGATTGAGGAGAAAGACTAGAAGCTAAAACATCGAACTAAGAATAATAATAATAATAATTTTTACGCTTTATTAAGGTCACAAAGACCAGAACTTTCAGCATTTTAATGTTTAACAGGAATGGAGGAAATAACAACGAGGTAATGGCGGCCATAGAAGGCCTTGTCCATTACGCGCGCGAGACAGTTTCCGCCACCCGGCCTCCAGGTTGCTAGATTACAAGCGCACGCCACTACGATCTAAAACCCTAAACATCAGACTGAGAAAAGTGACTAAAAGCCCGAACTTCAGTTTAAGAAGAGAGCCCCTAAGCCCAAACAGAAGACTGAGAAGATAGACATGGAGCCGAAACATCAGACTAAGAAAAGAGACTTCAAGCCCAAACATCAGATTGAGAAAAGAGACTAAAAGCCCAAACATTAGACTGAGAAGAGAATCTTGAAGCCGAAACATCAGACTGATGAGAGAGACTTTGAGCTTTAACATCAGACTGAGAAGAAAGACTTGAAGCCCAAACATCAGACTAGAAACGAGACATAAAGCCCGAACATAAGATTGAGAAGAGAGACTTTTAGCCCAAACATCAGACTGAGAAGAAAGACTTCGAGCGCAAACATCAGACTGAGAAGAAAGACTTTAAGCCCGAACATCAGACTGAGAAGGGAGACTTGAAGCCCAAACAGAAGACTGAGAAGAGAGACTTTAAGCCCAAACATCAGACTGAGATGATAGACTTGAAGCCCAAACATCAGACTGAGAAACGAGACTTAAAGCCCGAACATAAGATTGAAGAGAGAGTCTAGAATCTAATAGATCAGACTGAGAAAAGAGACTTAAAGCCCGAACATAAGATTTAGGAGAGAGACTTGAAGCTTAAATGTCAGATTGAGAAGAGAGACTTAAAGCCCAAACATCAGTTTGAGAAGAAAGACTTTAAGCCAAAACATCAGACTGAGAAAAGAGACTAAAAACCCAAACATCAGACTGAGAAGAGAATCTTGAAGCCAAAACATCCGACTGAGGAGACAGGCTTTGATCACACACATCAAACTGAGAAGAAATACCTGAAGCCCAAACATCAGTTTGAGAAGCGAGACTTTAAGCCCAAACATCAGACTGAGAAGAGAGACTTTAAGCCCGAACATCAGACTGAGAAAGGAGACTTGAAGCCCAAAAAGAAGACTGAGAAGAGAGACTTTTAGCCCAAACATCAAACTGATAAGAAAGACTTGGAGCCCAAACATCAGACTGAGAAAAGAGACTTAAAGCCCGAACATAAGATTGAGGAGAAAGACTAGAAGCTAAAACATCGGACTGAGAAGAGAGATCTAAAACCCTAAACATCAGACTGAGGAGAGAGACTTAAAGCCTGAACATAAGATTGAGAATAGAGACTTGAAGCTCAAACATCAGTTTGAGAAAGAGACTTGAAGCCAAACATCAGACTAAGAAGAAAGACTTTAAGCGCAAACATCAGACTTAGAAGAGAGACTTTAAGCCCGAACATCAGACTGAGAAGGGAGACTTTAAGCCCAAACAGAAGACTGAGAAGAGAGACTTTAAGCCCAAACATCAGACTGAGAAGAAAGACTTGAAGCCCAAACATCAAACTGAGAACAGAGACTTAAAGCCCGAACATAAGATTGAAGAGAGAGTCTAGAATCTAAAACATCAGACTGAGAAGAGAGACTTTAAGCCCGAACATAAGACTAAAGGAGAGAGACTTCAAGCCCAAACATTAGACTGAGAAGAAAGACTTGAAGCCCAAACATCAGACTGAGAAAAGAGACTTAAAGCCCGAACATAAGATTGAGAAGATAGTCTAGAATCTAAAACATCAGACTGAGAAGAGAGACTTTAAGCCCAAACATCAAACTGATAAGAAAGACTTGAAGCCCAAACATCAGACTGAGAAAAGAGACTTAAAGCCCGAACATAAGATTGAGGAGAAAGACTAGAAGCTAAAACATCGGACTAAGAAGAGAGATCTAAAACCCTTAACATCAGACTGAGAAGAAAGACTTGAAGCCCAAACATCAGACTGATAAAAGAGACTTAAAGCCCGAACATAAGATTGAAGAAAAGTCTAAAATCTAATAGATCAGACTGAGAAAAGAGACTTAAAGCCCGAACATAAGATTAAGGAGATAGACTTGAAGCTTAAATATCAGATTGAGAAGAGAGACTTAAAGCCCAAACATCAGTTTGAGAAGAGAGTATTTAAGCCCAAACATCAGACTGAGAAGAGAATCTTGAAGCCAAAACATCCGACTGAGAAGACAGACTTTGTTCACAAACATCAGACTGAGAAGAGAGACTTTAAGCCCAAACAGAAGACTGAGAAGAGAGACTTTTAGCCCAAACATCAGACTGAGAAGAAAGACTTGGAGTGCAAACATCAGACTGAGAAGAGAGACTTTGAATCCCAAATATCAGTTTGAGAAGAGAGACTTAAATCCCGAACATAAGATTGAGAAGAGAGACTTGAAGCCCAAACATCAGATTGAGAAGAAAGACTTGAAGCCCAAACATCAGACTGAGAACAGAGACTTAAAGCCCGAACATAAGATTGAAGAGAGAGTCTAGAATCTAAAACATCAGACTGAGAAGAGAGACTTTAAGCCCAAACATCAGACTGAGAAAGAAGACTTGAAGCCCAAACATCAAACTGAGAACAGAGACTTAAAGCCCGAACATAAGATTGAGAAGAGAGTCTAGAATCTAAAACATCAGACTGAGAAGAGAGACTTTAAGCCCAAACATAAGACTGAGAAGAGAGACTTTAAGCCCAAACATTAGACTGAGAAGAAAGACTTGAAGCCCAAACATCAGACTGAGAAAAGAGACTTAAAGCCCGAACATAAGATTGAGAAGAGAGTCTAGAAGCTAAAACATCAGACTGAGAAGAGAGACTTTGAAGCCCAAACATCAGACTGATAAGAAAGACTTGAAGCCCAAACATCAGACTGAGAAAAGAGACTTAAAGCCCGAACATAAGATTGAGGAGAGAGACTAGAAGCTAAAACATCAGACTGAGAAGAGAGATCTAAAACCCTAAACATCAGACTGAGAAGAAAGACTTGAAGCCCAAACATCAGACTGAGAAAAGAGACTTAAAGCCCGAACATAAGATTGAAGAAAGAGTCTTAAAATCTAATACATCAGACTGAGAAGAGAGACTTAAAGCCCGAACATAAGACTGAGAAGATAGACTTGAAGCCTAAACATCAGATTGAGAAGAGAGACTTGAAGCCCAAACATCAGACTGAGAAGAGAGACTTTAAGCCCAAACATCAGACTGAGAAGAGAATCTTGAAGCCAAAACATCAGACTGAGAAGACAGACTTTAAGCCCAAACATCAGACTGAGAAAAGAGACTTGAAGCCCAAACAGAAGACTGAGAAGAGAGACTTTTAGCCCAAACATCAGACTGAGAAGAAAGACTTGAAGCCCAAACATCAGACTGAGAAACGAGACTTAAAGCCCAAACATCAGACTGAGAAGAGAGACTTTAAGCCCGAACATCAGACTGAGAAAAGAGACTTGAAGCCCAAACAGAAGACTGAGAAGAGAGACTTTAAGCCTAAACATCAGACTGAGAAGAAAGACTTGAAGCCCAAACATAAGACTGAGAAACGAGACTTAAAGCTTAAACATAAGATTGAGAAGAGAGACTTGAAGCCCAAACATCAGTTTGAGAAGAGAGACTTTAAGCCCAAACATCAGACTGAGAAGAAAGACTTCAAGCGCAAACATCAGACTGAGAAGAGAGACTTGAAGCCCAAACATCAGACTGAGAAGAGAGACTTAAATCCCGAACATAAGATTGAGGAGAGAGACTTGAAGCTTAAACATCAGACTGAGAAGAGAGACTTGAAGCTCAAACATCAGACTGAGAAAAGAGACTTAAAGCCCGAACATAAGACTGAGAAGAGAGACTTGAAGCCCAAACATCAGACTGAGAAGAGAGACTTAAAGCCCAAACATCAGTTTGAGAAGAAAGACTTGAAGCCCAAACATCAGACTGAGAAAAGAGACTAAAAGCCCAAACATCAGACTGAGAAGAGAGATCTTGAAGCCAAAACATCAGACTGAGGAGAGAGATTTGAAGCCCAAACATCAGACTGAGAAGAGAGACTTGAAGCCCAAACATCAGATTGAGAAGAGAGACTTTTAGCCCAAACATCAGACTGAGAAGAGAGACTTTAAGCCCGAACATCAGACTGAGAAGGGAGACTTGAAGCCCAAACAGAAGACTGAGAAGAGAGACTTTAAGCCCAAACATCAGACTGAGAAGAAAGACTTGAAGCCCAAACATCAGACTGAGAAAAGAGACTTAAAGCCCGAACATAAGATTGAAGAGAGAGTCTAGAATCTAAAACATCAGACTGAGAAGAGAGACTTAAAACCCTTAACATCAGACTGAGAAAAGAGACTTAAAGCCCAAACAGAAGACTGAGAAAGGAGACTTTGAGCCCAAACATCAGACTGAGAAGAAAGACTTGAAGCCCAAACAGAAGACTGAGAAGAGAGACTTTAAGCCCAAACATCAGACTAAGAAGAAAGACTTAAAGCCCAAACATCAGACTGAGAAAAGAGACTTAAAGCCCGAACATAAGATTGAGGAGAGAGTCTAGAATCTAAAACATCAGACTGAGAAGAGAGACTTAAAGCCCAAACATCAGACTGAGAAAAGAGACTTAAAGCCCAAACAGAAGACTGAGAAAGGAGACTTTGAGCCCAAACATCAGACTGAGAAAAGAGACTTTAAGCCCGAACATCAGACTGAGAAGAGAGACTTGAAGCCCAAACATCAGATTGAGAAGAGAGACTTTAAGCCCAAACATCAGTTTGAGAAAAGAGACTTGAAGCCCAAACAGAAGACTGAGAAGAAAGACTTCGAGCGCAAACATCAGACTGAGAAGAGAGACTTGAAGCCCGAACATCAGACTGAGAAGGGAGACTTGAAGCCCAAACAGAAGACTGAGAAGAGAGACTTGCAGCCCAAACATCAGACTGAGAAGAAAGACTTGAAGCCCAAACATCAGACTGAGAAAAGAGACTTAAAGCCCGAACATAAGATTGAGAAGAGAGTCTAGAATCTAAAACATCAGACTGAGAAGAGAGACTTAAAACCCTAAACATCAGACTGAGAAAAGAGACTTAAAGCCCGAACATAAGATTGAGGAGAGAGACTTGAAGCTTAAACATCAGATTGAGAAGAGAGACTTGAAGCCCAAACATCAGACTGAGAAGAGAGACTTGAAGCCCAAACAGAAGACTGAGAAAAGAGACTTTAAGCCCAAACATCAGACTGAGAAGAAAGACTTGAAGCCCAAACATCAGACTGAGAAGAGAGACTTGAAGCCCGAACATCAGACTGAGAAGAGAGACTTGAAGCCCAAACATCAGACTGAGAAAAGAGACTTTAAGCCCAAACATCAGACTGAGAAGAAAGACTTGAAGCCCAAACATCAGACTGAGAAAAGAGACTTAAAGCCCGAACATCAGATTGAGAAGAGAGACTTGAAGCCCAAACATCAGACTGAGAAGAGAGACTTAAAGCCCAAACATCAGACTGAGAAAAGAGACTTGAAGCCCAAACAGAAGACTGAGAAGAGAGACTTTAAGCCCAAACATCAGACTGAGAAGAGAGACTTGAAGCCCAAACAGAAGACTGAGAAGAGAGACTTTAAGCCCAAACATCAGACTGAGAAGAAAGACTTGAAGCCCAAACATCAGACTGAGAAAAGAGACTTAAAGCCCGAACATAAGACTGAGAAGAGAGACTTGAAGCTCAAACATCAGACTTAGAAGAGAGACTTAAAGCCCTAAACATCAGACTGAGAAAAGAGACTTAAAGCCCAAACATAAGACTGAGAAGAGAGACTTGAAGCCCAAACATCAGACTGAGAAAAGAGACTTTAAGCCCGAACAACAGACTGAGAAGAGAGACTTGAAGCCCAAACATCAGACTGAGAAGAGAGACTTAAAGCCCAAACATCAGACTGAGAAGAGAGACTTGAAGCCCAAACATCAGACTGAGAAAAGAGACTTGAAGCCCAAACATCAGATTGAGAAGAGAGACTTGAAGCCCAAACATCAGTTTGAGAAAAGAGACTTTAAGCCCGAACATCAGACTGAGAAGAGAGACTTCAAGCGCAAACATCAGACTGAGAAGAGAGACTTTAAGCCCAAACATCAGACTGAGAAGAGAGACTTGAAGCCCAAACAGAAGACTGAGAAAAGAGACTTAAAGCCCGAACATAAGACTGAGAAGAGAGACTTGAAGCCCAAACATCAGACTGAGAAGAGAGACTTGAAGCCCAAACATCAGACTGAGAAAAGAGACTTAAAGCCCAAACATAAGACTGAGAAGAGAGACTTGAAGCCCAAACATCAGACTGAGAAGAGAGACTTGAAGCCCAAACATAAGACTGAGAAGAGAGACTTTAAGCCCAAACATCAGACTGAGAAAAGAGACTTGAAGCCCGAACATCAGACTGAGAAGAGAGACTTGAAGCCTAAACATCAGACTGAGAAGAGAGACTTGAAGCCCAAACATCAGACTGAGAAGAGAGACTTAAAGCCCAAACATAAGACTGAGAAGAGAGACTTGAAGCCCAAACATCAGACTGAGAAGAGAGACTTGAAGCCCAAACATCAGACTGAGAAGAGAGACTTGAAGCCCAAACATCAGACTGAGAAGAGAGACTTGAAGCCCAAACATCAGACTGAGAAAAGAGACTTAAAGCCCGAACATAAGATTGAGGAGAGAGACTTGAAGCTTAAACATCAGACTGAGAAGAGAGACTTAAAACCCTAAACATCAGACTGAGAAAAGAGACTTAAAGCCCGAACATAAGACTGAGGAGAGAGACTTGAAGCTTAAACATCAGATTGAGAAGAGAGACTTGAAGCCCAAACATCAGACTGAGAAGAGAGACTTAAAGCCCAAACAGAAGACTGAGAAGAGAGACTTTAAGCCCAAACATCAGACTGAGAAGAAAGACTTGAAGCCCAAACATCAGACTGAGAAGAGAGACTTGAAGCCCAAACATAAGACTGAGAAGAGAGACTTGAAGCCCAAACATCAGACTGAGAAGAAAGACTTGAAGCCCAAACATCAGACTGAGAAAAGAGACTTAAAGCCCGAACATAAGATTGAGAAGAGAGACTTGAAGCCCAAACATCAGACTGAGAAGAGAGACTTAAAGCCCAAACATCAGACTGAGAAGAGAGACTTGAAGCCCAAACATCAGACTGAGAAGAGAGACTTGAAGCCCAAACATCAGACTGAGAAGAGAGACTTGAAGCCCAAACAGAAGACTGAGAAGAGAGACTTTAAGCCCAAACATCAGACTGAGAAGAAAGACTTGAAGCCCAAACATCAGACTGAGAAAAGAGACTTAAAGCCCGAACATAAGATTGAGGAGAGAGACTTGAAGCTCAAACATCAGACTGAGAAGAGAGACTTGAAGCCCAAACATCAGACTGAGAAAAGAGACTTAAAGCCCGAACATAAGACTGAGAAGAGAGACTTGAAGCCCAAACATCAGACTGAGAAGAGAGACTTGAAGCCCAAACATCAGACTGAGAAGAAAGACTTGAAGCCCAAACATCAGACTGAGAAGAGAGACTTTAAGCCCAAACATCAGACTGAGAAGAGAGACTTGAAGCCCAAACATCAGACTGAGAAAAGAGACTTGAAGCCCAAACATCAGACTGAGAAGAGAGACTTGAAGCCCAAACATCAGACTGAGAAGAGAGACTTTAAGCCCAAACATCAGACTGAGAAGAGAGACTTGAAGCCCAAACATCAGACTGAGAAAAGAGACTTAAAGCCCAAACATCAGACTGAGAAGAGAGACTTGAAGCTCAAACATCAGACTGAGAAAAGAGACTTAAAGCCCAAACATCAGACTGAGAAGAGAGACTTGAAGCCCAAACATCAGACTGAGAAAAGAGACTTAAAGCCCAAACATCAGACTGAGAAGAGAGACTTGAAGCCCAAACATCAGACTGAGAAGAGAGACTTGAAGCCCAAACATCAGACTGAGAAGAGAGACTTGAAGCCCAAACAGAAGACTGAGAAGAGAGACTTTAAGCCCAAACATCAGACTGAGAAGAAAGACTTGAAGCCCAAACATCAGACTGAGAAAAGAGACTTAAAGCCCGAACATAAGATTGAGGAGAGAGACTTGAAGCTAAAACATCAGACTGAGAAGAGAGACTTAAAGCCCAAACATCAGACTGAGAAGAGAGACTTAAAGCCCAAACATAAGACTGAGAAGAGAGACTTTAAGCCCAAACATCAGACTGAGAAGAGAGACTTGAAGCCCAAACATCAGACTGAGAAGAGAGACTTGAAGCCCAAACAGAAGACTGAGAAGAGAGACTTTAAGCCCAAACATCAGACTGAGAAGAAAGACTTGAAGCCCAAACATCAGACTGAGAAAAGAGACTTAAAGCCCGAACATAAGATTGAGGAGAGAGACTTGAAGCTAAAACATCAGACTGAGAAGAGAGATCTAAAACCCTAAACATCAGACTGAGAAAAGAGACTAAAAGCCCGAACATAAGACTGAGGAGAGAGACTTGAAGCTTAAACATCAGACTGAGAAGAGAGACTTGAAGCCCAAACATCAGACTGAGAAGAGAGACTTGAAGCCCAAACAGAAGACTGAGAAAAGAGACTTTAAGCCCAAACATCAGACTGAGAAGAAAGACTTGAAGCCCAAACATCAGACTGAGAAAAGAGACTTAAAGCCCGAACATAAGATTGAGAAGAGAGACTTGAAGCCTAAACATCAGACTGAGAAGAGAGACTTGAAGCCCAAACATCAGACTGAGAAAAGAGACTTAAAGCCCGAACATAAGACTGAGAAGAGAGACTTGAAGCCCAAACATCAGACTGAGAAGAGAGACTTGAAGCCCAAACATCAGACTGAGAAGAGAGACTTGAAGCCCAAACATCAGACTGAGAAGAGAGACTTCAAGCCCAAACATCAGACTGAGAAGAGAGACTTAAAGCCCAAACATCAGACTGAGAAGAGAGACTTAAAGCCCAAACATCAGATTGAGAAGAGAGACTTGAAGCCCAAACATAAGACTGAGAAGAGAGACTTTAAGCCCAAACATCAGACTGAGAAGAAAGACTTGAAGCCCAAACATCAGACTGAGAAAAGAGACTTAAAGCCCGAACATAAGACTGAGAAGAGAGACTTGAAGCCCAAACATCAGACTGAGAAAAGAGACTTTAAGCCCGAACATCAGACTGAGAAGAGAGACTTGAAGCCCAAACAGAAGACTGAGAAGAGAGACTTTAAGCCCAAACATCAGACTGAGAAGAAAGACTTGAAGCCCAAACATCAGACTGAGAAAAGAGACTTAAAGCCCGAACATCAGATTGAGAAGAGAGACTTGAAGCCCAAACAGCAGACTGAGAAGAGAGACTTGAAGCCCAAACATCAGACTGAGAAGAGAGACTTAAAGCCCGAACATCAGACTGAGAAGAGAGACTTGAAGCCCAAACAGCAGACTGAGAAGAGAGACTTTAAGCCCAAACATCAGACTGAGAAGAAAGACTTGAAGCCTAAACATCAGACTGAGAAAAGAGACTTAAAGCCCGAACATCAGACTAAGAAGAGAGACTTCGAGCCCAAACATCAGACTGAGAAAAGAGACTTAAAGCCCGAACATCAGACTGAGAAGAGAGACTTGAAGCCCAAACATAAGACTGAGAAGAGAGACTTGAAGCCCAAACATCAGACTGAGAAAAAAGACTTGAAGCCCAAACATCAGACTGAGAAGAGAGACTTGAAGCCTAAACAGAAGACTGAGAAGATAGACATGAAGCCAGAAACATCAGACTAAGAAGAGAGACTTGAAGCCCAAACATCAGACTGAGAAAAGAGACTTAAAGCCCAAACAGTAAGACTGAGAAGAGTAGACTTGAAGCCAGAAACATCAGACTGAGAAGAGAGACTTGAAGACCCAAACATCAGACTGAGAAAAGAGACTAAAAGCCCGAACATAAGACTGAGGAGAGAGACTTGAAGCTAAAACATCAGACTGAGAAGAGAGACTTGAAGCCCAAACATCAGACTGAGAAGAGAGACTTGAAGCCCGAACATCAGACTGAGAAGAGAGACTTGAAGCCAAAACATCAGACTGAGAAGAAAGACTTGAAGCCCAAACATCAGACTGAGAAGAGAGACTTAAAGCCCGAACATAAGATTGAGAAAAGAGACTTGAAGCCCAAACATCAGTTTGAGAAGAGAGACTTAAGCCCAAACATCAGAACGATAAGAAAGACTTCGAGCGCAAACGTCAGACTGAGAACAGAGACTTGAAACCCAAAAAGGAGACTGAGAAGAGAGACTTTAAGATCAAAAATCAGACTGAGAAGAAAGACTTGAAGCCCAAACATCAAACTGAGAAAAGAGACTTAAAGCACGAATATAAGACTGACTAGAGAGACTTGAAGCAAAAACATCAGACTAAGAAGGGAGACTTCAAGCCCAAACATCAAACTGAGAAAAGAGACTTAAAGCCCGAACATAAGACTGAGGAGAGAGACTTAAAGCAAACACATCAGACTGAGAAAAGAGACTTGCAGATAGAACATTAGACTGAGAAGAGAGACTTGACGCCCAAACATCAGTTTGAGAGGAGAGACTTAAAGCCAAAACAGAAGACTGAGAAGATAGACATGAAGCCAAAAAAGCAGACTGAGAAGAGAGACTTGAAGCCGAAACATCAGACTAAGAAGATAGAGTTAAGCCCAAACATCAGACTGAGAAAAAAAAATAAAAACCCGAACGAAAGATTTAAGAGAGAGACTTGAAGAAAAAACATTAGACTGAGAAGAGAGACTTGAAGCCCAAACATCAGTTTGAGAAGAGAGACTTGAAGCCAAAACATCAGACTGAGTAGAGAGACTTGAAGCCCAAACATAAGACTGAGAAGTTTGACATTAAGCCAAAACAGCAGACTGAGAAGAGAGACTTAAAGCCCGAACAGAAGACTGAGAGAGAGACTTAAAGCCGAAACATCAGACTAAGAAGACAGAATTCGAAGCCCAAACATCAGACTGAGAAAAGAGACTTAAAGCCCGAACATTAGTTTGAAAAGGGAGACTTAAAGCCCAAACAAAGACTTAGACAAGAGACATCCAGCCAAAACAGGAATGAGAAGAGAGATTTAGAGCCAAACCATCAGACTAAGAAGACAGACTTCAAGCCCAAACATCAGACTGAGAAAAGAGACTTAAAGCCCGAACATAAGATTGAGAAGAGAGACTTGAAGCTTAAACATCAGATTGAGAAGAGAGACTTGAAGCCCAAACATCAGACTGAGAAGAGAGACTTAAAGCCCAAACAGAAGACTGAGAAAAGAGACTTTGAGCCCAAACATCAGACTGAGAAGAAAGACTTGAAGCCTAAACATCAGACTGAGAAGAGAGACTTAAAGCCCAAACATCAGACTGAGAAAGAGACTTGAGCCAAACATTAGACTGAGAAGAGAGACTTCAAGCCCGAACATCAGACTGAGAAGAAAGACTTGAAGCCCAAACATCAGAGCTGAGAAGACGAGACTTAAAGCCCGAACATAAGATTGAGAAGAGAGACTTGAAGCCCAAACATCAGTTTGAGAAGAGAGACTTTAAGCCCAAACATCAGACTGAGAAGAAAGACTTCAAGCGCAAACATCAGACTGAGAAAAGAGACTTAAAGCCCGAACATAAGACTGAGAAGAAGAGACTTAAAGCCCAAACATCAGACTGAGAAGAGAGACTTAAAGCCCGAACATAAGATTGAGAAGAGAGACTTGAAGCTTAAACATCAGATTGAGAAGAGAGACTTGAAGCCTAAACATCAGTTTGAGAAGAGAGCCTTAAAGCCCAAACAGAAGACTGAGAAAAGAGACTTTGAAGCCCAAACATCAGACTGAGAAGAGAGACTTTAAGCCCGAACATCAGACTGAGAAGAGAGTCTTGAAGCCCAAACAGAAGACTGAGAAGAGAGACTTTAAGCCCAAACATCAGACTGAGAAGAAAGACTTGAAGCCCAAACATCAGAGCGAGAAACGAGACTTATAGCCCGAATATAAGATTGAGAAGAGAGACTTGAAGCCCAAACATCAGACTGAGAAAGGAGACATAAAGCCCGAACATAAGACTGAGGAGAGAGACTTGAAGCTTAAACATCAGACTGAAAAGTGAGACTTGAAGCCCAACCATCAGTTTGAGAAGAGAGCAATGAATCCCAAACAGAAGACTGAGAAGATAGACATGAAACCTAAACATCAGACTAAGAAGAGAGACTTGAAGCCCAAACATCAGACTGAGAAAAGAGACATAAAACCCGAACATAAGACTGAGGAGAGAGACTTAAAGCCAAAACAGTAGACTGAGAAGAGAGACCTGAAGCCCGAAACATCAGACTGAGAAGAGAGACTTGAAGCCACAAACAGTCAGACTGAGAAGAGAGACTTGAAGCCGAAACATCAGACTGAGAAAAAAGACTTACAGCCAAAACAGCAGACTGAGAAGAGTGACTTGAAGCCGAAACATCAGTTTAAGAAGAGAGACTTGAAGCCCAAACATCAGACTGAGAAAAGAGACTCAAAGCCCGAACATAAGACTGAGGAGAGAGACTTGAAGCTAAAACATCAGACTGAGAAGAAAGACTTGAAGCCCGAACATCAGACTGAGAAAAGAGACTTAAAGCCCGAACATAAGATTAAGAAGAGAGACTTGAAGCCAAAACATCAGACTGAGAAGATAGACTTGAAGACCAAACATCAGACTGAGAAAAGAGACTTAAAGCCCGAACATAAGATTGAGAATATAGAGACTTAAAGCCAAAACATCAGACTGAGAAGAAAGACGTGAAGTTTAAGCATTACAACTAAGTTGAAAAAATTCATCTGAGAAAAAACTCCGCAAGCCAAAACATCAATTTGAGTAGATCGAATTGAAGGAACAAACATAAGACTGCGACGAGAGACTTTAAGGCAAAACGTCAAAGTAAGTAGAAAGATTGCAAGCAAAAACACCCAACTTATTATTCGGATAATAACGTAAGGCATTTAAGATCGTTTGTAACGATAAACATCACATTTGCGCAATACTTAGGCATTCATAACGAGAATAAGACGCATTGTTTGGAGGTTATTATTCCTGGGAAAAGGTGTACAATAAGATACACTATATGAGTAACCTTTGTTCGTGTGTTATCCAGTTCGAGGCATTTATTGTGTAAAGAGAGGGTGTGTTACCTAACTCTAGATGAAACAATTAACAATTTCTCCGTCATAGAAGATTACCATGTTGTGTAAAGCCAGGTTGACACAAACTGGCACGTCCATTAAGCAATGTCTCATGTTTTTTTTTTTTCTGTCAAACCTAGACAGGCACGATCTCTATAGTAAATTTACACTTCGGATAATTTCTTGTACGATAGCGCAAAGCTTGCGACAGTTTCTGAATCACCATTGGACTTAAACATTGTCTTACAACGCCGAATAATTTCCGGAAGATCCTATGCTTCACAGCGATTGACACTCACGATCTGTCGATGTACGAGGTTTAATTTGCTTGGGATTTGTCGAGAACTACTCAGGCATTAAACGGAAACTGTTCCTTATAAATATACACGCCGAGGGGGTTTATAAGGGTAACACTTTATCCTTATGCCGACCTTTCCGGTATAAGTGATCCTTGTTCTGGACTTCTGTGCAATGCCCGCTGACAGGAATTCCTGTGTAGGAAGGAGAGGCGTTTCTGCAAGCGGTAAGGTAGCCCCGAAACACGGTCGACACAGAAACATTTGAGATAGTTCTATCGCCAAGAAGTTCACAGACACTGGAGATATTTGCAGCGGGCGTTGTGCCCGGCTATGGACAATCCCACTACCTGTTCGACATACCTATCAATCGGTGACTACACCCAGTACCAGTCCGCACGGCAAGGTCGCCTTTCAATTGCAAAGCCTAATGACATCATCATCAACTGCGAATTCCGTGTTTACCTTAATCCATGTTTTTTTGTTTTTTTTAATAAGTATTAGATTTAAAAATTGTCTTTTAGTTTCTGTTTCACAGCTATGCGCCTTCAAGGTCAATTCAAACACCGCCTCTGCGGTGTGGGTAGAGGGGAGCACTGCAGAAAACGAAGTCAAGACGGATATCGACCTAATCTTTCTGCATTCACCGTGTAAATTCCTGTTGAGTTAAGGAATGACCGAATCGTGATATTCCGCCGTTCTTGTTGGTATTGAACGGTAAAGTCTACGCATTGATCGAAAATATTTACATTCAGATAAACTCGGATAAAGGGAATCGGGGGGTGACTAAAAATACGATCAGCGATTAGTGATAAGAGCTGCTGTGTCCTTGTTTGAAGCAGTGTGAGGCATGATGCATTATGGAAAAGAGTGTTTGGTCTTTCTCTAGAAAAAAAACAAGATTACAGTCTTTATCGTCAAAAAAGACGGCAACCCCTTCTAATGGTGGTTGACACCACATGGCGTCCTATTGGCGCGCAGTCGACATCATGTGTCATTCAAACCCTACACAATATCCTGGTAAAACCCCTGGGCGATACCATATAAACGATATTGTATAACCTTGATGAATATTATAATGACTATCCGCCGTAATCCGTTTTTGTAAACTCAATAATATAAATATTAAATAACAATGACGTTTGAAGCAAAATATGTTTTTTTGTTTGTTTAGGAAATGTGGGTTTTTATATAATTATTCATTGCCCTTTTTGATATCAAAAATCCCTGGTTCCAAATAAATCGACATTATTAAACAAATCATCAAGCGCACAAATAAAAACCAAGAGAATATTTTGAGAAGCTTGAAACTGCAAAGAGTCATCAATCGAGCAAGATTACAAATGCGACGATAACTCTGCTATTTTTCATTTCAAACCCGACTATAACTCGACAGCTTACGATTTATAAAGTGTTTCACGAAGATAGTTTAAAGTTTAAAAGAGGATGGATATAGGAATTCAGGAACGTCTTTCAGAATATTGGAAGATTTGTTGCTTCATTTTGTGCAAAGTCATCGCAAACAATTGTTTGTGTTTTTATTGTATGATTGGTAGACTGGAGTAAGTAAAGCCTATTGACGATAAAACGTTTTCCCGTTTAAAGTATTGTAACCGAGTTTAAGGAGCTCTTTATTAATTGAGTGAATTTTAAATAGAGTAAAGTGGGGTTGAGAAAGCTTAGATTGGAAAAAGTGGCGGTAAATGAAACTCTCGAGGAACAGAAAATTCTAGAAAAGGAGTCAAGCACATGTAGATATCTAAAAGGCGGAAAACCTTTTTATAAGAAGCAACACTAGCTTTTGGAGTAGAAGGAAAAATAGAAACATAAAGTGGGGATTATAAGGAAATAGAGGACGAGGGATTAAGGCATTAAGGATTTCATCGATCAGTACCGACAACTGGCGAACTTCGTTAAAGGGAACATCGTCGGTGGATACTAGCGGAACAAGCGAGGTAGAATAGTCAGTAAGGACGGAGGTTGGGACGCCTGAATACAATCCGTAATATTTTTCAAATGTTGTCTAGATTAAACTTCAATCCATTCTTTACATCCGAGAAGGAAACGCAGCAGCTTCGTTTCACTTCCGAAAGTATAAGTGCTATCTTTAACGCATGCGAAATAAAAGATATATTTTTTGTCGAAGAAAGTTTGCGTGGAGTGATTGCTCCCCTCTTTTCACAATTTTTATCACTTACTCGAATTTAAATCGATTTATGTGAATAATAAGTTTCCTGGATAAACGTCAAGGAGATTTTATTAAGGCAATATGCCTGTGCCACTCGAGTACTTCAGTGACTGCCTGTCTTACCTGTTGGTAATCATCATTCGTTTTGCAGTAATGGAATACAGTAAAGTAATCCACGTATTAGTTTTGTGTCACGTCGTAAGGGAACTTAAGCTCGACGTATAGTAGTTAAAAAGGAATGGAGATAACACTTAGCCTTGCAGAACAACACAATTATTTGTCAAAGAAGTTGAGGCTTTATTTCCGACTTTTACGTGTTGGCGTCGATATTTAAAAAAAGGTTTTGAATCCGATAAATCAACCATTCTTCGACGCCATCTTCAAATAATTGAGAAAGAATGCGGGTTCTAGAGATAGTGTTGAAAGCAGAGATGAAGTTCAAGCAAACCATTTTGACGGCTTTTACTCCGTCATTAAGTAAGAGTGCGCGAAAACCTAGCCACGGCGTCTGGAGTGCTCCTATTTTATTGAATATAAACGGGTCATCGGAGGTATCAAGCGTGTTTCCAAATTTAGAATGGAAGGCTAGTTTGCGATAGGTCTTAACTTCACAGGTACCGCGGAACTATTCGATTTTGTTTAAAATTCGTGTTATAGCGCAATCCTTCCATTCGAAAAAAAAGAGCATTCTCCTAGCAAATAATTTGCGAGCTGAGTGACAATCAGAGAAATCTCGCGGTGCCAGATTTTAAGAATCGCGGAATATATTTAAAGCGGATTTTTTACTTATTAATTATCTTAATTCAACATTAAATTGAATTGTCAGACTTATTTGCATTTCAATCGCATACACCGGTCGTGCGACCTGCATGTACCGTCCTTTAACATCTTTGTTTATTGTGTAATTCTAATGCTGAACAGTTTTGGTCCTCGTGACCATAATAGAGCGAATATTATTATTATTATTATTTAAAACTAGTCGAAGAAACTGATTCAATCAGAATTCCCTTTGCAAACTGTGACTTTATTTTTTAATTTGCAGGTTTTCAATAAGCTAACTTATTCTGAACAGACTCATCACGTCTTGTTTAACTGCACTAACTTGACTCAGATTCAAACAGATAAATTCTCATCTTCCTATTTTATCTATCGCGGTTTTTCTGTGTTGCTGCTTAAGTGAATTAAACGCTGATTGGTCTGCCTGAGTCATGCATTAACCGATTTAATTAACTTTGCAATTGTAACAGCGAACAATGCGCACATTCGCGCTGCTGATTGGTTGCGCAGACGTGCACGCGCGCACCTGAGCACTGCGCACGCACGACGCCCACACCCCCGAAACGCTATAAAATGCGTCCACTTTTGCAGCTCAAAACATTCAACACGACTACAAAGCATCTTGACATGGCAACTGCACAACAAACTGTCCAGGCCGCAACCTCATTGGTCGGCGACCTCAACGCACAGAGAAAGAGTGGACGCCACTGCGACCTCAAGATCGAGGTGAGCCAATGGGTGAACGGTATAATCTCTCTCATCTCCCATAGGTCCATGGCGGCCAACAATTAACGCACATCGCGGGGTTCTGGCCTCGCGATTGCCGCTGCTCGGCGACCACATCGAGAACCAATCCCTCGTTTCCTGGAAACGATTTCCAAAGAGGTAGAATTCACGTTTCTCTGTCGACTAATTGTTTTTTATCTCGATAGAATCGTTGACCTCGTGCTGGACTTCGCCTACCTGGACGAGGTCAAGGTCACAGAAGACATTGTTGAGCGGCTTTTCATGTTCGCGTTTATGCTTGACTGTGGCGATCTCCAACGGTTGTGCATTGATTACATGTTTGCACAGGTGAGGAGATTCCTGTCGATTTTTAATCGCTTTCTTTAAGGATGAACGAAGCGGAGAGGCGACCAATGCACTCTAAAGATTGCCAGAGCAACAAAGTAGTGAAACCTTTTATCCTCTCGTCTGGCGCAATCTCTCGAACCGCGATTTTCTTCGTGGACAATTCGACTTGGAGGAAGTCGTGAGTTTCGTCAAGGCGTCCAGTTCGAGAGCGGACGACCTTTTTCGGCTCATCTGTTTCTGGAGGGAGAACAACAAGAAGGAATTGGAGGGAAATGGGGAACTGGTGGCCGCGTTTACTCGTCTTCTTGGCTGCATCGATGTAGCCGATTTGTCTCAAGGGGCAGTCGATGAGTTTAATGATGGATTCTTCCATTTTGGACGGAACGTTGACTGCGAGTGAGTCTTCAGTGGTTCACGTTGTCCTATCTCTATCTGGCGTTGGTTTCTGTGGCATCTTTGTTTGTTGCCTTTCAGGAAACTCTTTTCCCTGGCAGTTAGGAAGGCGAAGAAGACCAGCAAACGACTCCTCGTATACGGCCGGGCGAAAGGCGGAGACGACAAAATCGCGTGTCTGACGACTTTGCCGCAGTTCGAGCAAGACGGGCAAATGGACGTTCGTTTCCCGTTTCTCTGGTTTCGCTGCGTTGTCTGTCTCAACGGTTCGTCGTCTGTCGCAACGTTATCATTTTGTCTCGCAAGCCAGAAAGGTCACGATCGCCTTGCTTTTGGTCTTATTCAGGTAACGTTTACTGCGTGGCTGGAGAAGCGTGCAGCAATTCGGATGTCTGCTCAACAGTCACGGTGATCGATGGCCGGACGGGACGCGTCACTGCAGGCGCCACCACTCGAGACTCCTCGCGCTAGTGCAGCTGTAACCGCGTCTTCAAACGAACTGTTTGTCTGTGATGAGTGACGGAGGAAGCGGGGATAAATGGTCTCTCGAGCTGCGAGCGCTGGGTGGAAGGAAGGTGACTTTTTGTTTGTGGCATCGTTGTTAATTTTTCTGCTTTCAGTCTATCCTGGCGACCGCATCCACTACTCAAGCAACCACGCTACAAGGCAGCTACGATTGTCTTGTCTGAAGACGACGCCTGTCTGCCCAATGCATCTCTTGTTCATTAGAGGGTTAGATGACGGAGACGCTTGTCTGACCTGTTGCTGTTGAGATGCGCCGCGCTTGATGGAATTGGCGCCGATGCACCACGCGCGCTACAACAACAGATCGAACTGAGAAGTGGGACTGCAGGCTTAAACATCACACTTCGTGATAAGACTGAAAGGCAAAACTTCTAACTGAGTAAAGAGACTGCTGAACTTCCAACTGCGAAGAAAGAATGCAAGCCCAAAGATAGAACTTAGAAATTTAACTGCGAACCTCCACATAACACATATTCGAGAGACTGAAAAGAAAACTTCCAACTTAGTGGAGATACTAGAAAGCCAAACATCCGACTGAGGAGAAAGACTGGAAAGCCAAACATCTATCTGAGTAGAAAGACTGAAAGAAAAACTTCCAACTCCTTAGAGAGACTGCAAACATTTATGTTGAACTGATAATTGAGACTGCGAGCCCAAGCATCACACTGAGTGTAAAAACTTGAAGGCAAAACTTTCAACTGAGTAGAAAGACTGCAAGCCAAAAGATCCAACTGAGAAGTTTGAATGCAAGCCCAAACATCAGACTTAGTAGAGAAACTAAGATGCCATACTTTTAACTGAGTAGATAGACTTCGAGGCTAAATATCCGACTTAGAAGAAAAAATAGATTGCCAAACTTGTAACTGAGTTAACAGAATGCAAGCCCAAAGATTGAACTGAGAAGTAACACTGCGAGCCCAAACATAACCCTTAGTAGAAAGCAAAACTTCGAACTGCGTAGAGAGACTGAAAGGCGAAAAATATA
This sequence comes from Proteocephalus fallax, assembly GCA_028672205.1. Lineage (NCBI taxonomy): Eukaryota > Metazoa > Platyhelminthes > Cestoda > Proteocephalidea > Proteocephalidae > Proteocephalus > Proteocephalus fallax. Next base: position 2,839 of record JAPUBX010001680.1, on the reverse strand, counting down.
ACTGAGTAGAAAGACTGCAAAGCAAATCATCAGACTAAGTAGAAAGACTGGGAGGAAAAACTACCAACTAAGTACAGAGACTGCGATGCCAAACATTTCACTGAGTAAAGAGACTGCAACCCTTAAGATCGAACTGAGAAGTGAGACTGCAAGTTCAATTATCAAACTGAGAAGTAGGACTGCGAGCAAAGACATTACACTTATTCAAGAAACTGGAAGGGAAAACTTCCAACTGAGAAAAAAGACAGGAAAACAAAAACTTCTAACTGAAAAAAAAGACTTACAGGCAAACTTCCGACGTAGTAGAGTCACGGCAACCCTAAAGATCGAACTGGGAAGTAAAACTGCAAGCCTAAAAACCGCACTTAGTTTAGAGACTAAAAGGCAAACATCTGACGTTGTAGAGAGACTGCAATGCCAAACTTCCAACTTAGAAGAGAGACTGCAAACCCAAAGATCGAACTTCGAAGTAAGCCTGCGAGCCCAAATATCAGTTTTTGAAAATTTTTGTCTGGAACAAATCAGTTACTGTCTTAGAATGAGAACATAGTTATCAGTTACCGGGTGCATTCCAGAGTTGAGGGGCGCTTTCGCTTACAAACGTTTTTGAAGTGAAACCAAAAAAACTGTTATTTATTGATAGAAGAGTGTAAGCTAAACAGTTGCGTTCCTATATCTTGTCATTTTTAACAATGAGAACTTCAGGGAACATGCTTCAACCGTTTTCTCTGGTGCAATCGATACCCACGAGAACAGCTATTACGGTGACCGAAGCAGGAAATCAACAGGAAACCCCATACGAATAAAAGCGCTCGTTTAAATATAGGAATAGCATTGACTTATTTGATTTTAATACTTAGTGGAAGTGTGCCTTCCGCAAAACTTACTTCATACAGACCCGGTGGTTGTGTGAGACGCAAAATGAAGGAATGTGTTCGGCATTCGTTATGAATGCAAGTTTATTTGAGCCATTTATGAAGACCTATCACACCACCGACTAGAAAGATGTAAACAAAAGTGTTAATCAGGGCCGATTACAAAAGCTGTGATTTCATGTAGTTTTGCCAGGCCATGAATTAATAATTTTTTATTATGGTGTCCAGTGATATTCAACGAGTAACGACGGTTAGCGTATAGCCATCTCTTTTGGACCCTACTGTCTCATAGGCCAGTGCACTTGTATATATAACGTTTTTTCAGACTACATCGATCTTTAAATCAGTTGTCTTAACTAGGCAAAGCTAGAGAAACAAGCAGTGCTATATTAACTCAATTGAGATATTGTTTTATAACTTAAGAGGTCCAGAGTTAATAAATAGTCGAAACGAGGTCGACTTATGGAAATCTGGAAGTCAATGAATTTGACCTTGTTATTAATCAATTGTATGAGAAACACCCCATGTGCTTTACCATTATGTGAACCACCGTTATGAGTGACGTATTAGCTTCAATGCGGGGATGCTGGAAACAAGACAACAAATTGTTTCACTATATTAAAATATTCTTTACAGGGCAACCCCGCAATTACCGAATATTTTGAGGGCAACTTTGATGAACTTAATAAATCACAGAATACTAAATATAAGGAGTATCTTTATTTTCTTCTATAATTTATCAAGACAATGACTTGCAGTTACTGTGTTACAGGAAACGTGGATGAATTAATGAGTGACAAGGCTGTCCCAAACCCAAGGTTAAAATAGTATTCATTACATATTGCGAGCTAGTCTATAAAGCGCTTACGTACAGTAATTATGTTGCGTTCCAAATGAGTTTAAAGCCCATATACTTCAGATAAATAGTTATTATAGATAGTTTTGATGGACTGCGAGGTGAACCCCCCAAAGGTCAGCAAAACCGAGTGGGTTGACGTCAGTCTACTGGTCGCCGATTGTCCGTGAGTCGCAGCTCGAACCGGCATAACGAGAAGGCCCCAGCCAATAATTGGCCGCATGGTTCATCAACAACAATTTTATCCACCGTGGCGCATCTCTGTCGCTTCCAAAACTCCGCAGCGACACGTCGCGTGGGTCATTGTCATCTTACTTCTAAGTCACGAAAAAATGCGGTGCATTTAGAAGAATTGCGTAGTCTCTAGACAAGACAATAGCAGCTGCATGGCTGCGTTCTCACTCAAGTGGTAGAAGCGATCGCCAGGATGGGTAGAAGTAAAGAGGAAGAAGGGGGTGACTGAGAACGAAAACTGTCCGCCTTTTCGTTAAAACGCCACGAAAACAAACAACACGACTTCCTTCCACCCAGCGCTCGCAGCTCGACAGAACAGGGATTCAGTGGGATTTATCGACAACAATCGATTTACAAAGAGCATGATTTAAAATTATGATTGTTAAAATTAACCAAATCGATGTTAGCTTGGGTTTAAAGCGTTTTTTTGCAAGAAGCAGGAATAAAGGCGTGATTCAACGTGCATTTTGAATCTTATTGATGACTCTCGTGTGTGAGCGTTTAACCCGCGAGTCAAAAAGAGCTTTTCGTTAAGAAAACCTTATATATTTCAGCTTAGTCATATAAGGGGGTTTCAGATTCAGCGTCAGTGGAACGAAATATGACTTTGAGCAGTCACAATTTGAAAAAAGCACGCTCTTCGTTTGCGGAGATCTGTTTCTACTGTTGCATTAACTTTTTTTCAGCTCAATACGTGTTTTTTTGAGATCATGAATCTTTCTTCATCCATCTTTGATTGCAAGGTAGTGGGGCTCGACCAATTTTTGTATGGGTGTTTTCGATTCGAAAAACGAAAATCAATTATTCATAGTGAACTTCATAATTACTGATTAACTTCATGATAAAGCTTGAGTGCAGAGTTGAAAGCAACTTT
>JAPUBX010001676.1:0-32321 GCA_028672205.1 Proteocephalus fallax | reverse complement strand
AAGACAAACCGCAGTTTTTTTCTTAAATGGTCTTAATTTTCCTCATTTGGCTTGTTTATGGATCATTCTACATCCAGTTTGGAAGACGAAACATGCATTAGAAGTATTTAATGTGCACGCAATTAAGAATGTCACAAAAGCCAGGAAAACTATGCTATTTATAAACGATTAAGGCAAGCGTGCCCAGCACGGATTGCAATAAGAAACAAATCTTCGAGTTTCTTAATCTTCCAAACGATCGCATATGCCTTCGTTATCACCATCGAAATCTGCTCTGGGTCTGTTACGCTGACTGAGGCCGATTTCTTGGCTTTTTTATTTTTTTATTTTCGGGCAAGGGTGTGGACTATGTTAGTAGAGAATCTATAATGGGACGTTGCAACACGAATGCGGGGTGGAACTCTTTTCGAACTCATTTTCCTTACCATCTCCCAACACATGATCGACTTCTTTTTCCCGCTTCAGTTAAAGTTGAACGGGAAATTACCACACAAAATTCAAAAGAATCAAAACCTTCTGGGCTATCCCATCTACTGAATGACGAGACGTCTGCAAATGAATTATCCCGCGAAAACTGCCATATTTACACATTAAAAAAACCGATTTAACATACAATTGATCAACATTAATAAGGATGGTGATGTTTTTGCTCTCGCCGTTTAAAGGGTTGTGAACATGTTAGTTGATCCAAAAAATATTCATTTCTTAACTAAAAACTATTCTTTTTTCTTTGCAGATATTTCGATTTCGGTGACACAAGGACTGAAATATCGACATCCTTCAGTTCGGGCATCTGAGGAAGCCGGAGAAGACTTAAAGCTTTCGCTACCAAATGTTTTCCCGATTTCAAACAGTATTAAACGCAGTCAACCGGGAAAAGGTTTCACTATAAGCTAGTGTTATTCCTGTTTACATGATCGTCAGTTTGTATAAATATATTTTGATTCCATTTTAATGATTTGTTTAATTCTTTTGAACGCCCTGTTTGCTTAACAACTTGTTTGTTTCCGCAACTTATCACCACATCTTTCTAATGCGATGCTTTTAGAGAATTCACTCTTGGAATTAATGTGAAGTATCTGTAAAAAAAGCTTCCTGTACACGCTTTTCAAGCTGCGGACTATAACTAGGCATTTAGAACCCCATCCGGGAGAAAGCGGTAAAAGTAGTTTAGCATCCTTTGCTTTACTCAATAATAAACTGTTATGCGACACGCGTTTTCTTCTAAAAGTTCCAAAAAAGTGGCTTCAGCAATGCGAACATAGACCTGTTTCCATGGAATCGTTCCACCTTACTTGGGAGCAGCGAATAAGGGCAGAACGTCACCGTTGATTTAGAAGACGATGCTGCAGTCGTGCTTCCGATAGAACGAGACGAAGGCATCGATTCTACTCTCACAGGCAACCAATAAGACACGCCGTGGATTTCAATTTCGAGATTAAAGAGGAATCCGTGGGGTAATAGGCTAACGGGGCATCTGGCGTAACTTCCATTCGCTGGGCTACCGCTTTAGCGATCTTTTTGCAAAGTTTCGACAGCAATCCCTTGTATATTTGGTAGTGTCAAACGAACTACAATTGCGGATTGGTCTGGCTTGTGTAGCGGTTCAATTCCTGTGTCAAACAACCCTGGGTGTCACTGCAGACGCAACCTGTAAATATTTTCTCAAATAAAATCTTGACAAACCTCATTAAGCCGGTCCATCCTCTAGTTGAGGAAACAAGATGATTTTGCATCTGATGCATGTATAACAATCAACAACAAGGAGGCAGATACTGTCATTTTTCTTTTGCTTAAACTCCGTATTCCCTTGAAACATAGAGACATCCTGACAATCAATTTTGGTCCCCTTGTTGACATCGATCAACAAGATCTTTAAAGTTTCACTCAAAAAGGTTCGAATGTGAAATCGACATCTATTTATTTATATACATTTTAGGTATGAATTGAGCATAATGTAGGTCTTCTCTGAGCACCTAAAACTTAGTAAACTCATTCGAAAAAACAGGCGTAAATTTGGTTTGATGTGAAGGAAATCGACTTAGGAGAGTTCGCACGGGGTGAAAATGAGTTCGTTGAGCCACAACCGCCCCCTCGAGTAAGAAAGCTCGGCGTGAAGCGAGGGCTTCTAGAAGAGGAAAATATTAAAACAAACAAGGCAGTCTTACCCATCTTCAGTATGAACACTTTCGAGCATATGATGAAGAACTACGTGTATCTAAACTTGTCAATTGACAAGTTAAGGATATGATCAATGCTGCGATTTGAACAGAGTAGAAATGAAGTCTGAATTACCCATACCTCGTGAGCTTTTTAGGGCGACTGGCGCCGGAAGAGCATTTCTAAGATGGGAATACGAAAGGCGAGCTACATCTTTTCTATTGAGAAGAAGTTGAAGGACGGCACGGGAAGGGGTTTGTAGAAATCGAGCGCTTTAATTCCCGCGAGATTGTTTTGCCGAAGATAAAATTCTGCCCAGGTTGTTACCATCTAAAATCAAATGACAGTATTTATAAAAATGCTAATATATAGCGGTGAAAAAACACGGTTTACTGTAAATAACAGTCGGAGGGAATCAAGTTATTATAACAATTAATACATAATAGAAGTGAACGATATATAAAAAGATGATAGGGTAGTTATACTCTTGTGGAAGAGTTATAAGGATGTGAATCGCCTGGATGTTCGATAAGTCAGGGGTTACGAGAAGTTGAGTCTGAGACTGCTACTTTACCTGGGTTTGCAACGCTGTCGCAAAATATGGCATGTCCTGGGAGGTTTCAGGCACTTATGACTGGTATTTCACCACAGTTTCGTCGAAAATAACCATCCTAGAACGGCGAATAAAGTGTGTTAACCAGACGAGTGAACTTTGCTTGAGAAAGGTTGGCGAAATATACACTCGTAATTTAGGTAAACTTACCACGGGTTACTATCTGTTTGATAAAAAAAGGTGTAACGCGAGTAAGGATGTCGATGTAGGGTCTCATCGGTTGGATCGAGATGGAGGCTGACCCGCAGCGGCTACGAAGGATTGAGAAAGCGAACTGCATCATGTGTGAGAGATGGCGTTTGTTGTCGCAGAGGGTCGTAAACAAAATTATAAGGAATTCCGTACAATCGAAAGATATAATAATATAATGGACGTCAATAAGTTGGTAATGTCGTGCATCAAATACTTACGTATCCGAAACCGCGCGACGAACCTGCAAGGTAAAAGTAGAACAGTGAAACGAAATAGGCTATTCCTTATTTAGAAGGAAGTCGATCTTCGTGGCAATTTAAAAATACATGGTCTTCTTTGAATCTCATTGATAAAGCAGAAACTATAAATTAAAGAAACTTCGCGATGAAAGAAAAACATATGGTGAATATTGTTTAGTGTATAAATAAAGTTTATGATTATAATACTTTTCATATTTTCTACATTTTTTCCGAATAACCTTAGGAAATATTTTTAAAATATAAAGCCGGAAAATGAGTGGGACGTAGCATATGCGGATGTTTTCATAAGTTCACTATGGCGGTTAGGGCACTAAAGTTTAACAAATCGTTATGCCACACTGGGTTTTCGGAACCCCTACTAGACCTTTGCAGTAGCATGAAGAGATGAGATCTATCATCTAAGCCATTTAGACTGAACCTGCCACAGGTCCATCTCGCTTCTTCGTGATGGAAGGTGCCGAGGGTCCGTTTTTTCCCCCAAGAGAAACTGTTCTTTATTTTCATGAATCCATTTTATTTTTAAAGGTGATGGCAAACAAACCAATTAGGTTCGAGTTTGTTAATGGTATGAAAAACTTCTAATTTCCAGACGTTTATTAATCGACAACATACGTATCCCAATCTATTCTCATTTAACTGCACATTTGCTTTGATACGGTCTGGATTACAAGACGTCTCTGTAACCCACGAACTAAGAAAGATGATCTCTTCGAGGTAAGCGACTGTTCAAAATAAGGCTGAAGAATTTCGATGTTGAGCTAGAGCTCGATCAAGCTTTTTTATAGCTTTTTTATTGTTTGTCTTCGAGCATTCTAGGGTAGTATATCGGCGTTGCTGTGGCACGTGTCTTCGTCTACTTCTACTAACGCGTGATCCATTGATCTAATGCCTACCCTCAAGCTGGTCTCATAAATGTGCAATTACTTGAAGGAAATCAGTTAATCACTTTCAGAGACTTAGGGACTGTAACTCTTTTTGGGATTTACTCTTATATATCGCTTGCCTTCCCCGTCAACGATTTTTATTGACCCAGTTAACCCGTTCTCTCGAAGAAGCTAGCCCTCCAGTGTTATTTTAGGTCTTCTAGCACCTTAACAACACTGCACGCCGTCTCCTCGCATTTGACGCACCTAAACGTTTCGGTAGCACCTGATGAACCCCTATATATTAATAACCTGTTTGAGTATACCTCATACGTCTTAAATATCACCCTAAGTCGCCTCAACCCCAAATGTATAAATAAAAACGGTCGTACGCGTGTCGATTTGTTCACAATAGAAAGAGATAAAGATTTTAACATAAAGATAACACTGGAGAGTTGTTAGACGGAAACATGGCCAAGTCGACCTTATTTACAACTGATTGAATCCTTTTCGACGTGAAACCTTCTTGCAACAGTAGACGCACGCGATCACAATCAAAATAGCCCCAAGGATGCCACACACGACTCCCAGAAGTATTACTGTCAAGTTGATTCCGACTTTCTCGTCATATTGATCGCCGTTGTCGGTTGTGTTTTCGTCAACGTCTACTAGACAGGACAAGGTCGAATATATTGACAATTAATACCTGTCAATTAAACACTACTCATTTTCTGAATGCATCATCATAAACTCACCAATGGCCATTGTCTCCAAACGGCTGGTAATCATTTGCCCAACACCGTCTTTACCACTTCCAAGGTCATTTTCAGTTGCAATACCGATCGCATAAATAGTATTTGGCTTCAGTTCAGAGATCATGGTGGACGTAGACGTATTAGCAACTGGGCTTCCGTGAGGTTTACCATTCACGTAAATGTGGAATGCCTTGATTGGTCCATAGGGTGGATTGGCGGGTGTCCACATGACGAGAATGGTTGTCGGACTTGTCACCTCCATCTTCACATTGACGGGTCTCTGACCAACTGAAATTCCATACATAACGATTATTTCCGGCGGTCAAAACACGCTGTCTGCTGTTGTTTTATTCGAATCGTCAATCTATGATATCGTCTTGCATAAAACGGCTACGCCTTTGCGTATTCAGCTTTTATGATTGAAACAAACTAACCGATAGGTTGCGTAGTTACTGTCGCAGCGAACGGTTCACCTTTGTACGCCGGCGCTGTCAACGATGGTAACGAAGATCGTATATGTCGCGTAGAGGGTCAGATTTGGACAAGTAAAATGGCGCTCAGAAGCCCTGACTTCGTAGGTCTGTCTGTAATCGTTATGTCCAGTAAATTTGACCAAACACTTCGAAACGTTACTTCCAAGAATCACCATCCATGAAAGGTCAATAGAGAATGGCCCAGGTGTTGCACTAATGGTCAGCGGTTTCCGTTCGACTAAAATAAAAATGCGAAATCCTAAGAGAATCTCATGGGTTACCAGTAAGACACATTTCTGACGGATTTACCACTAGTTTCCCGGGGTTTTCCATATGCGTCACCCAGAACCGTGGATCCCCCGGTCACACGCAGATTATAGTTACCTCCGTTTCCAAGGCCGGTGAAGAGGTGGGATGTGTTGTTTGTTTTGATATTTCAAGAACCGTGAAACCTTCCCAGAAAGCTACGGTGTATTCGGTTTGTGGAGGTGCGTCTGGCCAATCACTGTGGGCCAATAATGACGTTTCACCAACGGAATTCAAGGAAGCGGCGAACTCTCCTGCATAGGAAAACAGCAACAAGAGACCTTTTAAAACGGCAATTTCGCTGTTGGGATAACTATGTTTTGACAAGAATATTTAATCTGTGGTGTCGGAAAAGCAATTTCAACAAAATACGCGTTAATGACCTACGTGATGGTCACGTTTTGGCTGCAGCCTTGCCAAACATAACAGTATTACCACGAACCTCTACGTGATACACCTGATCAGGCTTGAGGTTCTCGAAGACGAAGAACATATCTTTATTTGATCGTTGTGTCAGCTAGAGGGAACCCCTCCTTGAGCGTCACGGTGTATTGCGTCGTTGGAGTCGCATCAGTCCAGTTCCAAGCTGCAAATCGCGTGTCGCGCATTAACAATTTATTCAAACAGTTTTTGTATTATTAATTCTGGTAAAACTCCAGCTGAAGCATGTTTAATACTCTGAGTAGCTTTTGATATTCTATGATAAACAATCACGAGCAGGTACCGGTTACGCTTCCAGGATTGAGTCAAGGGGCCGACGATATCCACTCCGTGCCGCTGGTTGGGATAGCTTGAGGCAATGGGTTGGAGAGGTGCACGGGTGTGTGGTTGGGCTGTTTAATGCGTCAATGGGTCTCACAGTCCTGGTATACAAGTCCAATCTCCTGTCAGAGGTTGGGTCACCAGAAGCGATCCCTTGCGGCCTTGTCCAATTTCCCCTGACCAACATGGTCTATCTGGTAATGCAGTTCTCGTATGACACTGCGTGCATGGGCTGGAGGCAGCACCTGGCGAACCGGGGAATTAGGATGGTACTGAAACAACAGGACTCCGTTCCTCACCGATAGATTATGCCAGAACGACCGTAAGGTTTGGATGCATGGCTTTCTCCCGCTATTTTTTTCTTTGTCGGATTTCTGGAACCCTGGAACATCATGTTGTAAATCAGGCTGTTTGATGGCAAATCAGCCAAGTTGAGTGCGGAGAACGATACTGTAAAAGTGTTGACATCCACGTCGGTCAATACGGGGCAGCTGTGGGGTTCGCGCATAAGGATGTGCGAGAGGGCATCAGCGTTGAGGTGCTGTTTTCGGGGTCAAGGGAATACGGTAAACTCAAAGTCGGATAACATTTCCTGGAAGCGGGCTACTTGTCCCTCGGGTTCCAGGAAACTTTGTAACCATTAGAGCATCGAGTGGTCTGTCTTAATGATAAAGGGTTTCCCTTTTAGGAAGGCGGCAACATTTTTCGTAGACCAGCATCTCGCGCCGGGTAACACTGTCATTTTGTTCAGCCTTGTCGAGGGTGCGGCTACCATATTGGATGACGTGATGATCGTCGCCGGTCTGTGCAAGGTCACCACCAATGCCATTGCTACTGGCGTCCGTGTCCATGATAAACACGGGGCCTTCACGGGTAAGTACGGGGAAGCTGAGGACTGGGGCAGCGGTCAGGCCCTCTTTAAGATAGGAAAAAGCGCGGTCGAAGTCGGGGGTTCAACGAAACTGGCGACACTTCTCGGTCAGTCGTGTTAGTCAGCAAGGCGGGCGTAGGTTTCGATTAAGGACTTGTAATAGCCGGCTCGTCCTGGGGAAGACCTAACTTCATCGCTGTTTGAGTGAAGAGGCAAATCATTTACGGCATTGACCTTGTCAGGGTCTGTTTGGAAAATGTCGCGGCCTACAATATGACCGAGAAAGCGGATTTTTGGTTGTAGAAAGGCGCATTTCCGGGGGTCTAGGGTCAAACCTGCTCATGCGTACCGCGATAGCACATCTGTTTGATTCTGCAATAGTTCTTCGACTATGGCGCCCTACACTATTGCGTCGTCTAGATTAACGAGGCAGCGGGAAGGGTACAACGTTTTGAGTATTTGTGCATCAAGCGTTGGCAAGTGGCCGCCGCGTTTACGAGGCCCATTGGGAGTGTAGTAAACTCGTAAACTCCGGTAGGCAGTGTTAAAGCCGTTTTCGCACGGTCTTCAGGGTGAACTTCAATCTGCCAGTAGCTGGAGGAGAGGTCCAGAGATGTAAAGTACTTCTGATCCGCCATGACTGCAAACAAGTAGGGGGAAAGCATTTTTGGTTGTGACGGCGTTAAGGCGACTGTAATCGATGCATAGCCTGAGAGAATTGTCTTTTTTCTTAACCTAGGGTGACGGAAGCGGCCCATGGGGAGCTGCAGGGTTTTATGATGCCTTGTTGTAGCATTGTGTCGACGATTGTGTTAAGTTTGTCGCGGAGGTGAAAGAGCATTCTGCGCGGAGAAAAGTTTTGGGTGGTTGAGGAACCTGTGTCTATCCCATGTTGTATGAAATTGGTCCGTCTGATAGCCTGGTCGGCCCAAGTAAAAACGTTTGTGAACGGAACCAACGCCTTGTAAAGGGACTGGCGGTCGGTCTCTGGGATGTTGTCGGGTAGGATCTGCTCGATTGAAGAAGGTTTAGTTGCTGGTGGGTAGCTAACATCTACGCTTCTGAGGTCGCGTGTTTTCGTTGTCATTGACCGGGTGTAGGGATTCACGTGTTTTGGAGAAATTAATGGCCAGTACATTTTTTTTCAAGAAATCACAGCCGATGATAGCGTGATCTCTTGTCCAGCCATTGAGAAAGACGGGGATTGTAGAAGAACCGGAAATCGTAAGGTGGGAGTTATTGGCGGCTATGACTTGTATTTGAGGAAATTGGGAGAGGATACGTCGTGAACGACACAAGATTCGTTCGTTGACAATAGAGACGGCTGCACCAGTGTCTACTAGGAAGCTAAAGTTCTTAACCAGCTTTCTGCCTGTAATAGTGAGCGGTTAAAAACTCGTTGAGAGTTTGGTTAGAACGGATAAAAGTACGTAAGAGTCATAATTCGAAGTAGATACGAGCGTAAGGAATGCATTGGCCGAAATTATCGGTCAATTGAAGGGTTGGCGGTTGGAGGTTTTGTGGGGGAAAGATGTCTGATAGTTTCATGTGGCCCCTCGAACGGTGGGGTCTAAAACGCATCCTAATATTCTTGTTGCTCAGATGGGTGCATTTTGTTGGGGTATTTATAACTACGAGAAGGCGTGTAGGTAATAAAACGTGGTTACTTTCACGTTTAACGCCGCTATCACCAAATATTATGTCCTCGTAACTTCGAATACCTGAAGAGAATATGAGTGAGTGTGCACCTTGATACTGAGGCAGAATGGAGCAAACAGGAGGAGAGATTGTGGGGGGGTGGTATATTATCGATAGACGAACACAAGTTAAGTAACCAGGTGTAAAGACTATACATGCAGCCAGTGGCGTGCGTAACAACTAACGTATCCCAAACCGCGCGACGAACCAGCAAGGTAAAAGTGTAACAGTAAATCGAACTAGGGTATTCCATATTTAGAAGTAAGCTATCAGTGGGACGTCGCATATGCAGAAGTATTCGTTTTCATAAGTTAACTATGGCGATTCGGGCACTAAAGTTTGACGAATCGTTATGCCACACTAGGTTTTTGGAACCCCTACAGGCGTTTGCAGTTGCACGAGGAGATGACATCTATCTGACCGAATCTGCCACACGTCCATCTCGCTTCTTCCTGAGGGAGGTGTTGAGAAACCGTTTTTCGCCCAAGACAAAATGTTCTTTACTCTTATGAATCAATTATATTTTTACAGGCGTTGCCAAGCAAACCAATTAAAATCAAGGTTCTTAATGGTATTAAAACATTTTAATTTCCAGACGTTTATTAATCGTTTGAAGTGACCCGAGTGGCCGATTAGCGATGCTGACCTCATCTGGTTAACCAATCCCTCGACGTTACCTACACTTTCCATCTCCCGACAAGCGTTTTTCAAGCTGCAGGAGATTCTAGGTAAGCTTAAACGGCTTTGTTTAAATCCTGTTCCGCTGTGAATCTTTCAAACTCTTCGTTGGCTTTTCAAATTGTCCTCGTCTTCTTGAGGGCTTCCTTGGCTCTTCATCCATTTATCATCATTGCACACACTTACCTAGGTCCCCAATCAACGAAACTCGCATATTAATTAGCCCTTCTGTAACTCTAAATTCACAGTTTTTTTTAAATTAGATCTGTTGGACCAGTAAGTTGGCAAAACCGTAAAAAAGCGACAAGAACGATGGCATATCGCAATTCGGTCATTACTTATTTGATGTCGTCTTGCTAATAAAAATAAGAAGGCGTCGCATTTTCATTGCTTTTTTTTATTATTGAGGGCCTAAATTACTATAATTGTTATCGATATTAAAATATGCGGGGCTTTGGATAGCAATATTTATTGATCGAAATCGAAAGTTTCGTGTTCATATCATGGTGTTCCCGGAATAAACTGTTAAACCAATTATGGTTGAAATATGTTTTCACGACCATTCAAAGACTTCATCAAAATTGAATATTCCTTTCGTTTCTGATTTATTTAATAGATTATTACAGTTTATGTATAAAGTCTGCATAGTTATGTTTTAGTTCCTTCTTCGAAGAAGGAACTTCTTGAAGTTTTTATATTAACCAATTAAGAATTTCATTAGTGTGCCTTTTTACCATTTAGGATTACAATACTTTTCTGTGCATGCCAACTCATGTCCCTTGCAACCAATCTATGTAAACGGGTGAGTTTATTGCAAGAGACAGATGAACGATATGAGTGTTAAAGGATCGAATAGTAACGGGATCGATAGCGTATGGTCGAGGGAAAGTAACAGGCGTGGAAGGCGTCGGCTCTTGTTCAGGAGCAGGGGTACAGGGCATCGGCTCTCTTTCCATAGCCGAGGAATGGATATCTGATGGCTGGTCCTTATTCAGTATCGTGTTCTGAAGCGCAGACATAGAAATCGCCTAGTTAGGAAACTACTTCGCAGTGTTGGTCCATCTTTGACAGTGTTTTGTCGTCGTCCTTATTGACGGACGGGGAGGGAGACGGTTGGCGTTCACTTGTCGACATTCTGGATGAAACTGCCTTTCTGGGCATGATATTCTTCTCTCTGCGAGCCAAAGGTTTCGTCATGATCTCGAGGAAAAACACAGAGCAGGATGGAAGATAACCGTTCACGACACGAGGGTAGAAGAAGTCCAAGTTTCGATATAACTCTGGTTCTATGGTAATTGGAAGACTTCGTGGCCCAAAAATCAGAATGGCACGATGGCCAAAGACGAAGGTCGGGAATGAATAATATTGTTTATGATTCAAACAATAGTTAGGGCCCGATCTGGGCCGAAAACGCCGACAAGGCGCGATGCTTAGCGCCCGCTGCAGGCGAGTCCTGTCTCGGCACACGTGGGGCGTGTCGTGGTCAAAAGTTGGGGCCGGCCAAGTGTCGTCGATGTTGTCTTAATTTATCCACGTAGAGGTCACCGAATCCGGTGTGGTGTGAGCTAGCCAATGGGGTGCCAGTCCAATGGATGTCATGGGTCTTGAATTAAATAAACACACCATTTAAGGTCACTACAGTTCCATGAAAACAAATCCCTATTATTTGAGACTAAAAAATACTACAAAACCATTGGAATTTTATTGGAAGTTTAAAAATTATAAATAACGTTTTTTTATAATTTTAAAGGAGAGTTTTCGTCTACAGCCGACTACTGTCTCTTGCAACCTAAGGGATATCTATTAGAGGAAGACGGAATTATTCCTTATTAACTGGAATTAACAATCTAAATTGTGAGGTTTTTCGTTATTCGTTTTTGTTCTCTTGAGTTTTACATTTGTTCATGCTCATCATTGATTTCACGCTAATACGTTATATTCCTTTGCCTACCGAACAATCCCAAAATCGAATTTGAGACCTTATTTATACCGTCAAAGATAACCAACACACACAAACACTTCTCCTTATTGGTTGTCGAGATGTGATGCTCGATAAAAGAATGTCGACGCTAAAGCTTTAAGAATTTTTTGGTACAATTTAAAAATTAAAAACACACACATTTACCAATAGATAAGTCCATATTATAATGATTTCAAATAATTGAATCCGACACCGTGACGCCAATTCAATCCCTCCTTGAAATGATCTCTTTTTCCGATATACGTCGTAACTTTTACGCGAATTCGAGAAACACCCTCGTAAATGCCAACTTACCATTCACTTTCGGCCAGTTAAACAATTTTCTCTTAAATCCAGAACGCATTTAGTAATTTTCTGAACACTAAACGAATGAAATATGTTGTTGTATTGGTATCAGAGATTCGCTGGCGTACTTTCGTCCGGTTTAAACGACAACGTCGAACCCGCTCAAAACATCCGGACAATCGAAAATTTGGCGCTTCCCATCAATCTGTAAAGAATGCTGCAAGAAAATACATCAGAGAAATTACAAAAAATGCGTCTTATTTGCTCTAGAATGTTGTTAAATTCCATAGAAACGTCGTCAGCGAACAAAAAAGTGGTTCACTGTACGTATCAAACCCGCAGACGAGGAATATAATATATGAAACGGAAAATCTTTTCCCAACGTTCTAATGTCCGGAAGCGTCTTCGAGTCGTGTTTCGACACAGCCAAGGTTCTCTTTTATTCGAAAATATGAATTAAATTCTATTGTACATCGCGAATATTTTCAGCTCGAAATATCGACTTACCAAATGAGAGGATGCGATTTTCGCGGATTGCGAGGTGACCGGTCCAGGCAGGTAGACCAATTGAAGAGAGGTCTGTCCACTGGCCGAGGTCGCCGAACTCTTTTGGGGGCCAACTGAGCTGAGCATTTCATCTCGCGCAGGTTTCCCGACCACCACGAAAACCCGCCGGCGAACAGAGTAATGCCGTAGAAGAAACGCGTTTGGTGCATTGCCACCAGGTCAACCACTTTGCGTCCTCATCGCCCAATCGCAGCGTCGCAAAATGCTCGCAATGTGGATCGAAACGGAGCTTAAGGCCGCTGACAGCAAAACGCGTGGCAGGAATGGCAGAAGGATGATTGCAACCCACTCACCTTCCTTCGGCTAAGCGCTCACACGAGGAGAGAACGAACGCCGCTTCTCCGTACGCCCCACAAACGAATATTTCGCTGCCAGATGCGGCAACAGCTTCGTTGTCGCGAGGGATCGTCAGTGGCGGTGTCTGGGAGACGCGTGACGTCTCGGGGTCAACAATCGTAACAGTTGGCTACCGATCGCCAATTATTTCTACTGTAAACACATCGCCAACGTCCCTGAGTCGTTGAAAGCAATTCATAAGATATAAATAAATCTTTAAATTGCTTGAGGCTTTTGCGCCAAATAGAAGTACTGACGATTGCAGGGAAGCATTCAAATTAATGTCACGATCATAATGTCTTGATGGATTAAATTCTCTTACAAACTACCAATACCCGAATATTTTAAAACCTAATTAAGAAAAATTATTTGTTTTACATGGTCCAAATGATCTACAAAAAGCTTTCCAAGAAACCTGATGTTCTAAACTCATAAAAGAAACGACTTTACCATTAAGTCTCAATACCATCCTAATGTACCTTAATAAAGCGTTTAAAATAATGATTAATATCCGAAGAGTTAATGTAGACTTAGTTTACTTGCACTTATTCAGTAGCGTGTATTTATTTAAAGAATTTCTATGGTTACATTTCGACTAACCAAGATTAGTCATATTTAGTAAAATTAATCAAACCCTTTCGATTAAGTAACTCCCCTTTATTTGTTAAAGCGTAATTAGTTTAATATCTTGTAACAGTCATACATTTTGCTACCTGTTGTTCCATTGAAGTCGAGAAACCAATCGAAGTTCCAATACCAATAACAAAACAATGGATTGACAATGAATTTGATATATCAAAATCATGCGGGATTATTTGGGGGGTTCCCGGCTGATGTCAACGACGACGGCGCCATAAATGTTCTTGAGAGCATCCGGACAACCGGCAATGCTGCGCCACTTGAATTGCTTCAAATCGACCTGCAAAGAAGTACAAAAGGAACAATAAAGTAAGAATCTTTGTCTGCGTGTTGATAAAATCGAAGCTGAAAGGCAGTCAGTCACAACACCGCCGTTGCCACGCAAACGCAAATGTGTCAGTCGTCCAACAACATCAAAGTGAAATGAAACATGAAAAAATCTCACCTCTTCGCCGACCGTTTGGCCGGTTGTGTCGGCGACGAATTCCTCAATTCGTGATTCTTTGTCACCGTAAAGACATTCTTTAATGTGAATAAAAAGGATTTAAGTCTCACGGATGATAAAAATAATAAAAAAATGTCCATCACGACATACCGAAAGCGAGCAGCCGATTCCGATGGACTGCGAGGCGAACTTGGTAGGGTTTAGCAACACCGATTGGGTTGAGGTCAGTCCACTGGCCGGGGTCACCGACTGCCCGCGGGGTCGTCAGCATCTCCACAGAGTCGCAGTCCTCACCAGCCACAACGAGAATCCGTCCAGCAAAGAGAGCGATTCCGTGGTTGCAGCGCTTGTGGTTCATCGGCGCCAATTCGATCCACGCTAGCGCATCTCCGTCCCCCCCAAGACTCAGCAGCGACACGTCGGACAGGTCACTTCTGCCATCGTACCCCCCAGTCAAGAGGAGATGCGGTGCGTTGGGCAGAAAAGCGTCGTCTCCAGACAAGACAATCGCGGCGGCCTTGCTGCGTGCTGTCTTGAGTGGTGGCAGTGGTTGCCAGGACGGACTGTGGGCGAAAGAGAAGAAGAAGACGGTGACTGAGAACGAAAAGACTGACAACAACGCGACGGCCACAAACAACAACAACTCACCTTCCTTCCACCCAGCGCTCGCAGCTCGACAGATAACCAATCCCCGTCGTAGCCGCCACAGACAAACAGTTCGTTGACAGACGCGGCAACAGCTGCTAAATGGCGAGGGGTCTGGAGTGGTGGCGCCTGCGTGACGCCTCCCGTCCGGCCATCGATCACCGTGACTGTCGGCAACGCATCCAATTTGCCAGGCGTTTCTCCACCAATGCAGTAGACGTTGCCTGAAAGACCAAAAGCACGGCGATGTGACCTTTCTTGCTTGCGAGACAAAACGAAAAGGTCGCGATAGACGACTCACCGTTGAGACTGGCAACGCCGCGCCCACTCGAGATACGGGAATCGAACCTCCATTTTCCCGTCTTGCTCGAACTGCGGCAAAGTCGTTAGACACGCAGTTTTGCCGTCGCCTTTGACGTCGGCCGTAGACGAAGAGTCGTTTGAAGCGAGATTGCTCCTGAATGGCAGCAAAGTGATTCCTGAAAAGAAAGAAGATTAAAAAGAAACCAACGCGAGTGGGACGGCAACAGGAACCGCTGAAGACTCACGCGCAATCCTGATTTAGTATGAATTGCGAGTAGCCACTTTGAAACTCATCGACAGTCCCTCGGGACAAATCGCCGACGTCAATGCAGCCAATCAGTTGCCTGAAAGCGGAAAACAGACTCCCATTTCCCTCCAAGTTTTTCTGGTTTTGCTCTCCCCAGGCGCAGATGAGACGAAAACGATCGTCCACCGATGAAGTAGACGCCTTGATGAAACCAACGACTTCGTCTAAGTCGAAGCGTTCACGAAGAAAATCTCGATTGGAGAGACTGCGCCAAACGACCGGGTAAAACACTTCGCTCTTCGTCGCTCGCGCAATCTCCAAGTGAACCGCTCGCTTCGCCGGTTCATTCATCCTAAAGAGAGCGATCAACAACCGAAGGGAATCCCCTCACCTTGGAACCAAAAAATCGATGCACAATCGTTGAAGTTCGCTGCATTCCAGCATGAAGGCGAACATAAAAAGCCGTTCAGCCGTGTCTTCTGTCACCTCGGCATCGCCAGTGTAGGCGTAGTCGAGCACGAGGTCGACGATCCTATCGAGATACAACAATGAGTCAACAGGGAAACGTGAAGTCTACCTCCTCGGGAACCGCTTCCAGGACAACCGAAGGTGTCCACCGTCAACGGCCGAGTGTTTCTCGATGTGATCACCGAGAACCGCAAATCGCGTGGCCAACACCCCGCGATGTGCGTTTACCGTGAAGCCTCCGTCGACCTATGGGAGATGAGAGAGATTTTAGCCTTCGCCCATTGGCTCGTCTCGACCACAATTGACCGATTGTTTGGGGCGTTGAGTGCGCAAATTGCACGCCGCTTGTAATTCGCAACTGCCGAAATTATCGATCGGTTTCGATTGCATCGGATAAAATCAATCGCTTCGTAATTTGCAGGTGGCCGAACCGGTTAATTCGATTAAAACGCTAATTAAAGCGGCCAATTCTGTTTTATATGAAATTTTGTTAATTGCTAAAAATGTTGATTTAAACATATCCAGCTGGCAACCTTTGTTAATGCCCCATCTTACAATTTACAGTTTTCCAGGAAGTAGAAGGGCGGCGTTTCAGTAAATTAGGAGAAGGAAGATATAAATGGAACGAAGAGGAAGAAGGAGATTAAGTATGACGTCCAGCAATTGAATAAGCAAGTGATTAAGCAAACGTCAAAGAAGAAGAACTTGTAGGAGAAGATAAGAGAAGTTAAGAACGATAAGGAGAGTTAGCTAGGTAATGTGAATAAGTACGAGAAGGAGATAATGCCAAAGAAAGAATAACAGTACATGAATTTAGGGCAGGAAGAGATAAAGAACAAAATAAAAAAGGAGATGGAGAAGGAGAAGCGGAAGAAGAAGAAGAAGGAGAAGAGAAGAAGGAGGTTGTGACGCTACGATGCATTGCAATGAATGTGTGCCAGCGCTCATACAAAGAAGTGATTCGACACGCTTGTTCAAATCCAATTCATGTCAGTGTTTGCAGAAATATATGATAGGAGTACCGGGATCTGTTTTAGCAAGTCGTTCTTCGATTTAACCAAACATTATATTTGTTATAAATGGGCTAAATAACTCAAATGGGTTCCTCTCAAAAGTTAGAACGTTGTCACGTTTACAAAGATGTGAAACGGAATCATCTTTTAAGGATTATCGGTTTCATCATTAACGACGTCCAAAACTACTGTTTACGAGAGCTGCAAGAAGCACCCCTATTTCACTCTTTGATTTCTCTGAGGGTCACCTTCGTCCAGTTTAAAATGGTCAGAAGTTACTTTGTAAAATAAATGATTTTAACATATTACGCTGCGAAGGTGAGAACAGTTTTTTTAAGAAAGAGAGAGTCCTGAATGCGCTTTAAAAATACATGATTTTTCTACAAATCTCCACCATCCCGAATGCTCTAGTAAACATAATTAAACCGTATTGCTTATTATCTGAAATGCGCCGAAGCCGTTGTGGGGTCCATCACACACAGTTTCAAGGTCATTGCATGATTGTGGCACCACGACGAAATGAAATTTGGGTGTGAATGGAGATGCGAGTGTGACGTTTATGCAAGGGAAACCTTAGCTCATATTTAAACTGTAAACATTAAGACTGTTATGCCATGAACAAACCAAAAACAGCACAGCATCGGTGAAATAAAACACGAACGAGTAAGGCTGTAATACAACAGATATTCTGTTGGTTGACTAAATAAGACTTGACAGACGATTTAAATTATTGTCACACTTTTTCCAACCGTCGATTTTATGAGCAGAACACCTGGGTGGCCGAATGTGGACGTTCAGCTTCTTAAATCGCACGCGGCTTTTTATTCGCAACTGCCAAAATCGATTGCGTCAAGTGCTGGTGGCAGAACCGGTTTATCCGATAGAAACGCAAATAAGTTCAAAAATTCAATTTTATGAGTATTTAAGATAACAACAATAATAATATTATTATTGTTATACCGCTGACATTGCTTGCCTTTCTTGCAAAATGTACCGTTTTTATTAAGTTGATTCTTGTTCAATTATTTTACACCTTCTATCTACAATCGCAACTTCTTCTATAATTGTTTGTCCGTTGTTACATTTCATGCTAAAAGTTTTAGTCCTCTTGACCTTAATAAAGCGAATTATATTATAAAAAATTATAATAATTGTGGTAGAGAAGCAACACCAATGTCAAATAATACCAATGCATTTCGAAAGATTCCACTTCTGCAAAAATGTTGCTTCGCACTGATAACAGGAAAGAAAGACAAAAAAGAGAAGAAGGAGAAAGAGAATGAGAAAAAAAGGAAAGAAAAAGAAAAATGAAAGGCGGGAGGAGGAGAAGAAGAAGAATGAGAAGGACAAGGACAAGGAAAAAAAAGGAGACGGAAAAGGAGAATGAAGAAAATAGCAGAAGAAGTAGAAGAAGGAGAAGGATAAGGAGGATATTGAGATGAGCAAACTGCTAGAATTCGCAACACCGAACCGTCTCAATTGGACCTTGTCGAAGAAATCGATTCAATCTAAATTCCCCGTGAAATTTTTATTATTATTATTATTAACAATTAAAGCGGGCGTTTGAATAACCAAATACAACACTGATTTGTCTACCTGAATCATGCGTTCGCAATTGAAATAATGCAGTTATTCGCGCTGCTGATTGGTTGCAGAGAAGTGTACGCGCGCATCTAAGCAATGCGCACGCACGACTCACAACACCCCAAAACGCTATTAAATGCCTCCAATTTTGTTGTTCCAAACATTCAACGACTAATCAACTTGACATGGCTGCTGAACAAATTGTCCCGCCTGCAACCTCATTGGTACCCCACGGCGACCACAACGAACTCAGAAACAGCGACCTTTACATCAAGGTGAGCCAATTGTTGAACGGAATAACCTCTTAACTCCCCGAATTTTATCGTCCCGTTTAAAAAGATTATGTTGCCCATGTTGGTGTGAAAGTCACTTCTGAAAATGTTTAACCTTGAAATGGTCACCCAGAGATGCACAAAAGCTATAATTTAAATTAAAAAGGCTGTCGTGTTTTTGTGTTAGAGTCAAATGGGGGGCTTCTTACAGTTCTCGGCAAACAGTCGTTTTAGACGTGGTTAATGATGAAAGAAGAAGAAGAAGAAGGGTTTACATCTTTGTATACGCTCTAACGAGCGTAACCCATTGTAGTTATTTAGCCTATTTATAACTAATATAATGTTTGTTAAATCGAAGAACGTCTTGCCTAAACACATTTTTTTACTTATTTCATACAACAAGACACATCAATTTAAATTAAGCAAGCGTAGTTAATCACTCCTGAGTATGCATTTTTGCACACAAAGCATCGTTGCGTCACTATTACGCCATTTATTTGAATCATGGTATTGGAGACCGACCAATTCTATGTGATACCAAATATTTCAGAACAATGTTGTACTTAAACACTACGGTATGGTGTGACAAAGTTTTGCCTTGATTAGTTGAAGAATCGTCAAATATTTTCCGTCTATTTATTTAATTTTAACAACTATATATTATTTCTATTAATCTTTTATAAACATTGCCAGCATGTTCGAACTGAAGCATAATAACGATCGTTACAAGGTTTTTCTCTCGTTTCTCTCGTTCTTGTACTTCTATGTACTACTTATAACTTTCCTTATTTTTCTTTACTTCGCTTATCGTCTCCTACAAGTTAATCTTCTTATACGTTTCTTTTATTGCTTTGTTATTCAATTCCTAGATGTCATACTTAACTTCTTCTTCCCATTAATATCTTACTTCTCTTCATTTACTTAAACGTCCCTCTTCTACTTCTCCTTATTTAACCTCTCGTTTTCGTCTTCTTCCTCTTCGTTCCATTTATATATCCTTACTCCTAATTTACTGAAACGCAACCCTTCTACTTCCTGGAAAACTGTAAATTGTAAGATAGACGATTACAAAGGTTGCTTACTTCTCTTCATTTACTTAAACGTCCCTTTTTTACTTCTCCTTATTGAACTTCTTCTTTTTCTTCGCCTCCTCTCACATTCCCCCTTTGATATCAGGTCCTTTCCTATTTCTTAGAAACCATCTTCGTTTTTCTCTTTGTAATGTGACACTTACTGCTATTCTCCTTCTCTTCCACATCAACTTTCTTAGTCTTTATATATTTCTCTTAACTTCTCGTTGTTTTCCTCTTTTATTCTTTTATTCATATCTCAGGTTCTATCCTTTTTCTAAGTAACCAACTTCGTTTCCTCTTTTTAATGTTATTTTCCATCTCCTTGACATCAACTTTCTTCGTCTGTATATATTTCTCTTGCTTCAAATCTTGTTTGGATCTCAAGGTACACCCTTATTCATAGGCACGAGATTTATTCATTAATATTACGAAATTGTTTTTTATTCACGATTGAGTGGAATTCAAGTTTCCCTGCCAACATCTTAATAAAGTTTGAACACAATGATTGCGTCCCTGTCAATTCACAAACGTAAAAAGGCATATAAGCTTAAAGAAAAATTACTACGAAACCGTTCGCTGGAAATCGATGCATTTGGAATCGCAATTTAAAATCTTTTTATCGAAGTACGACTCGATTTTTTCCATCACCAAAGTGTAGTATTTTTCCACCGGGATAAATTTAATCGAATCTTTGTTGATAAACAAATTGAATAAACGGTTTCTGTAAAACGTAATGCAATTTTAAATCAGCAGAAAATTTTAAAATGGAAATATTTTCCACTTTATTTACTAAATGTCACACCAAACTATATTGGCGGTATTCTTAGAATTTAAAAAAAACATTAACTGGTTTTGCCACTTGTATGTTACAAAACGATTCATTTCACCAGATTCAATCAATTTTGCCAGTTGCGAATTAAATTAGGCTCGCAATTTTTCACTCAACGCCTAACAATCTTGGTCGAGGGGAGCCAATGGAAGAACGATCAAATCTCTATCATCTTCCATAGATCGATGGAGGCCGCAAAGTGAACGCGCATCACGAACATTTCAACTTAGGCAAGGTCGTGAGTTTCGTCAAGGCGTCAACTTCCAAGGCAGACGAACTTTTTCGTCTCATCTGTGCATGGGGAGAGAACAACAAGACGGACATGAAGACGAATGAGGAACTGTTTGCTGCTTTCACTGAACTGATTGGCTGCATCGAGGTAGCAGATTTGTCCCAAGGGGCAGTCGATGAGTTTATAAGTGGATTGTCGCATTTCAGACTCAATTCGGATTGTGGGTGAGTTTTCAGCAATTACAATTGTGTTGGTTTTTCTGGTATCGCAACATCTTCTTGCCTTTCAGGAAACCATTTTTAGAAGCAAGGAACAAAAAGAAACGCCTTCTTGTCTACGGCCAGGCGAAAGACAGAGACCGTAAAACCGCGTGTCTAACGACTTTGCCGCAGTTCGAGCTCGACGGACAAATAGACGTTCGTTTGCCGTGTCTTTGGGGGCGCGGTATCGCTAGTCTCAACGGTGAGTCGTCTGTCGCGATCTTGTCATTTCGTCTCGTCGCCGTGCTTTTGGTCTTTCAGGCAACGTCTACTGCATTGGTGGGCAAACGCTCGGAAAAATGGATGTCTACCCGACAGTCGCAATGATTGATTGCCAGACAGGAGGCGTAACAGAGGCGCCACCACTCGAGACCCCTCGCACTTCTGCAGCTTTTGCCGCTTCTGAAAACGAACTGTTTGTCTGTGGCGGATGGGGAGGTGACGGGGTTGGTCATCTATCGAGCTGCGAGCGATGGATGGAAGGAAGGTGATTTGGTTATAGCCGTGACGTTTTTGGTCTGCGTGTTGTTCTGTTCTTTTTCGTTCTAAGTAACCGTCTGTTTTCTTCTCTGTCACCCACAGTCCATTTTGGCGACCGCTGCCACCACTCACGTTCGCACGCAGCGAGGCAGCTGCTATTATCTTGTCTGGAGACGATGCCATTCTGCCCAACGCACCCCATCTCCTCTTGACTGGGGGGTTAATGGCGAATACCTGTCCGACGTGTTTGTGCTGAGTCTTGGGGGGGACGGCGATGCGCTTCAATGGATCGAATTGGCGCCGATGAACCACGACCGCTGCGACCACGGAATCGCTCTCTTAGCTGGGCGCATTCTTGTTGTGGCCGGTTTGTACTGCAACTCTGTGGAAATGCTGATTCCCCCGCGGGCAGTCGGCGACCCCGGCCAGTGGACTGACCTAAACCCAATCGGTGTTTTTTCTCCCATCATCGCCTGTGTTCGCCTCGCAGTCCATCAGAATCGTCTGCTCGCTTTCGGTATGTCGTGATGGCAATGACGTTTCCTTTTTTTAAATCATTTTCGAGAATCAAATCTTTGTTATTCAAATTTAAGAATGCATTGGCCGTGACCGTGGGAAATCACAAATTGAGGAATTCGTCGCCGACACAACCGAACAAAAAATCGACGAGAAGGTCATATTTTTTCATACACTTCTATGTTTTTTGACGACTGACGAATTTTCATTGCCGTGGCAACCGCAGTATTGTGACTGACTGCTTAAATAACATTAACACGCAGACAAAGATTCTCCCTTTATTGTTCCTTCTGTACTTCTTTGCAGGCCGATTTTAAGCGGTTCAATTGGCGCCGCATTGCCGGTTGTCCGGATGCTCTCCAGTTGTTCGAAGGCGCCGTCGTCGTTGACATCGGCAGGAAACCCAACAAATAACCCCGCATTATTTATTTTATAAAATATATTATACATTGATTGCTTTGTGTTCCTTTGGATATTGGCAATGAGAAAGCTAGATGGTTTGCTTTTCGGATTTTTTCTTACGGTCAAGAATATAAAAGGTTACTTTTCTTGGATTTCTTACTAATAAGGCTGCCACAAAGGCCAGCGTTGGAAGAAGGAATAAGGAATACAACAGAAAATGTATTGGCTAAATTTGACGAATGTTATTCAATATGACTGCTTTTAGCAAGTTCAAAGTTTCAAATAAATAGTGGATTCTGATACTTCGAGATTTTCTGGCATTGGCTGTTTGCAAGCGTAATATTATGCAGTAATACATTTGTATCGCGAATTTAATTGTGTTATTCTCTTTTTATCATTAATGCTTAAAGATCTTGTCATATTATCTCTTTTGAGATTATGGTAAGATTATTGTTTTGTTAATAATGTCGGATATTTACGGTACAAAATTTGTAAATCAAACCCTTTTACTCCGAATAACGTGAGCTTATGTTTTTTTGGTGTTAAGTGATACTAAAATTTCGATTAACGAACTCGAAACTTTCAAAATGCGATGTTTATATGGATGAATTGGATGAAGCACCTTGTTCAGAGTTAGAAGGCGAAATCTTAAATTGATCATTGAACTTCTTGA
Source organism: Proteocephalus fallax (assembly GCA_028672205.1). Lineage (NCBI taxonomy): Eukaryota > Metazoa > Platyhelminthes > Cestoda > Proteocephalidea > Proteocephalidae > Proteocephalus > Proteocephalus fallax. Next base: position 9,440 of record JAPUBX010001676.1, on the reverse strand, counting down.
ACACAAAAATCGAAGGCAAAATGAAGGTTTTTATTGTAATCGCTTGATTAAGACCATTGGGACAATACGTCGCAGCAATAAAAATGAATATTTTTGGCGCATAAACAAATAAGACACTTGAGAGTGTCATCGACAACGTTGAGCGCGTCCACAAATGAATGGAGAAGTAGCTTTAGTCGTGCAGGTTTTAATGTTTGATTGGCGATCGGTGTCCAACTGACACGATTGTTTATCCAGAGACGTCACGACTCTCCCAGACACCGCCACTGACGACCCCTCGCGACAACATAAGCTGTTGCCGTATCTGGCAGCAAAATATTTTTTGTGGAACGCTTTAGTTTTCCTTCCTCATGTGAGCGATTTGCCGAAGGAAGGTTGCAATTATTCTTCTGCACATCCTGCATTGCGTTTCGCTCTAACAATGACCATAAGCTACATGTCATCTACACGGCGATTTACGGAAAGAGCCTTTTTCGGTTGTATTGGCTGTGTATTTGCGATGGTCCAGATGTCCACTAATGTTGTCGCTGAAACCAGAGGAAATGGACTTGTACGTTTGTCACCACGATCGGGCATCTTAATATGTTGGACTTACGAATAAAAGAAGAGGGTTTGCATGTTTTTGGGTTTCTGATTGATCTAAAGGTTGATCAATTCAGTGGAATTTTACCTCTGCAGATGGGGTGTTCGGGGATCGTTGCATAGGTTGCGCACTAGTTTAAAAATTCTTCGTAACGATAGACAAACCTTTGCGTGTGTAATTTCAATCAGCTAACGTTTTCGACGAGAACTTTTTGCAGATGCCTGTATACAATTCTGAACTTTTAAACAGCAAGGATCGACATTGTTGATTGATATAAATTTCAATTTAATAACTATTGCATTTTGATTGTGATAAATTTGTATTTTTACGATTGACACCGTCTCGTAAAATGTGTTTTCCTAGTAATAAAGGTCCGTTTTGTTTGCGTTCTGAAGAAACCAATATGCCAATGAACTGATACATACAGGGTTGCTTTAATATTATATGTCTTGTCGAAAACAAAACACAAATGCAGATTGGCTGTTCCTAACTAACACAAATATATATTGGCCGTTGTTTTCTAACACAAATATCCAGGCAAATCTAGCGACGAAGGCAATCCAGAACACTCAAAATTACACGAATAAAACTTGACTTTGGCCCCTTTTGCTAATGTCAAATCGACCAGTTCTCCCAGGTTGTAATATAGAAATTTTTAATTTTCCCCGTCACCACTTATAAACGTCCATTTCGTGAACATATCCCCCACCCCCCTATTGGCCCTCATGAACCTCAACCATAGCTCGATCTGGGTAAATTAAGAAGGCAAATTTACAGACAACGAACGTTTAAGTTCCCGAAGGCCTTGCTGTAGCCCAGTTCACCCGAGTTTCCTGTTCCAGGAGCTTTTCCTTCTTGAAACTAAGATAGAGTGACCGTTAGACAAATCTTGCGAAATACGTTAATTTAACATACTAACCAAAACGCCATTATATCTCTTACTTTGCTTCGAGTGATTGATAGCAAAGCTGTTGCTCAGTAAAGCTCGTTGTCATTAATGCACAACATTGCTAATTTAAGTATTAAATAAGTAAAGCTCGTTGCAACATTGCTAATTTAAGTATTAAATATGGGCAGTGGGTTGCATTTTGTTTACCGATACCGAAACGCCGAAAATTCTATCAAAGAAGGCAGATTATTCCGACCGACGGGGGACAAGTGCACGGTTAAACGCCAAGGCTACTGTTAACACCTGGCGAAGTATCTTGATTGGGTGACTTCAAATTCCACGTTGTTCTGGCCTGCTGACGAACGCGACTTTGCTGAAAGCGTTTACGTGCGCGTCTACCTCTGCACGCACTTGGTATCTAAACTTGCCAATAATGTTAAAGTCCCGATTGCTCTTTTACATGCAGTTCTCATTCCACAACTGTTAGAGATAAGTACTAGATATGAAAATTTCTAAAACTTCCTGCTTCACCTGCTCTGGTGAAACCAAAATCCGGACAAATACTAAATTTCCGAATTACGATATGGCGCCGTTCTTGTTTGTATTGAACGGTATATATTTGCATTTTTATATCCTGCAACTCTAACCTCCCCTCCTTCTAAGCGGGAACACATTGTCTTCTACTATTTATCCTTTTCTTTAAATTACAAATGTTTCACATTCCTCGAGTTTCCGTGCAAAAACTACTCCAATTTATCTTAAAAAACAACTCCTTTTGCAACGTTTCCTAAACAACAACGCCTACTCAAACTCCTCGATTTTCATCTCCCTAGTTCTCTCACTTCTTCTCCTTCACCTTGTAAACCCTAATTTGTCTACCTGAACACACGTCTATTTATTTTACTTGAAATTCTCTTTCTTATACGCCTCCCTCTAAATTTTCGCCTGATAGACCTTAATATCCTTCTAATTAAACTTGCCCTCCTTCTCGTCGAGAACACAAATTGTCTTCTCCAAATTATCCATTTTCTCTTAATTTTCAAAAAGCACCTCCCACTTTTTTCCCGATTAAATGTTCTCCAATTTATCTTACTTTCACGTCTGATCCTCAAACGTTTTTTATACACTTTGCCTGCTTAACTGTGATACAATTGTATGCAGGGTTGAATTAACCCGCAATATAGAAAAAACGAATCGTCAGTATCACCGGTAAATCCTAACAGAAACCTTGAATTAATAAGAACACGTGCATCAACGTTGAATCATCTGCATTAGTTCAGCCCTGTCTAAGTTCCGTTAGAATCCTCTTGAATGCCAAACGCGTCTCCGAGATGAGATCATCGTTACTTACAGGCAGTGGTTGTAGTAGGATAGACGAGCCTTTCGTAATATCCTCTGTAGTAGCAGTTCTGGATAAGTAATTGGCATGCTGAATATGGTTTTTAGGCATATAAACCACGACAAAATCATAGGCGCTCAAAGCGAGACGTCACTGTTGCACAATAGCTGGAGAAGCCTTTGACAATAATAATAATAATAATATTTTTTGCTTTATTTAGGTCACGAGGACCAACGTAAAAAAAGGTGCTTGAATTGAGCTTTCTGTGCCAATTGGACCTTTTCGAAGAAATCGATTCAATCTAAATTCACCCAGAATTTTTTTTGTAATTTACAAGTAAAGCAGGACGGGCGTTTGAATAACCTAATTAAACCCTAATTCGTCTGCCTGACTCATGCGTTAACCGATTGAATCAACTTCGCAATTGTAACAATGCAGCCATTCGCGCTGCTGATTGGTTGCAGAGAAGTGTACGCGCGCACCTGAGCACCGCGCACGCACGACTCACAACACCCCAAAACGCTATTAAATGCCTCCAATTTTGTAGTTCCAAACATTCAACGACTAATCAACTTGACATGGCTGCTGAACAAACTGTCCCGACTGCAACCTCATTGGTACCCCACGGCGACCACAACGAACTCAGAAACAGCAACCTTAAGATCGAGGTGAGCCAATTATTGAACGGAATAACCCTTTAACTCCCCGAATTTTATCGTCCCGTTTAAACAAACAGTGGTGTTAAAGTCACTGTCTGAACATTTTTAACCTTGAAAATGGTCACTCAGAGATGCACAAACGCTATAATTAAAATTTATAAGGCTGTCGTGTTTTTGTGTTTGAGTCAAATAGAGGGGGCCTCTTACAGTTCTTGGCCAACAGTCGTTTAGACGTCGGTAATGATGAAGCCGGTAATCCCGCTTATCCTTGAAAGATGAAGAAGGGTTAACATCTTTCTTAACGTGATAACGAGAGTAACCGATTTGAATTATTTACCTTATTTAAAACTTATTTAATGTTCGTTAAATCGAAGAACATCTTGCATAAACACATGTTTGTACTTTTTTTATATTTTTATGCAACCACACACATCAATTTTAATGGAACAAGCGTGGTAAATCACTCTTGAGCATGAGATTTTGCACACAAAGCGTCACTATTACGCCATGAATTTGAATCATGCTATCGGGGACCGACCCGCACTTCGTGGTACCGAATATTTCAGAGCAATGATGACTAAAACAATACGGTATGGATTGACAAATTTTGGCCTTGATTGGTTGGAGAATCGTCAAATATTTTCGGTTGATTTATTTAATTTTAACAACTACACATTATTTCTATTAATCTGTCATAAACACCGTCCGCATATTCGAACTGGGGAATGGAATTGATCGTATTACTCTTTTTCTGAAATATTCAATTTGTTAATCTCAATATCCTCATCCTTATTTTGTTTTGCATTCATTCCTGCACCTAATTTACTTACTGTTATTGGTTTCTACACCATTCTTTCGTTCTTGTTCTTCTATGTACTACTCCTAATTGTCTAACTAACTTTTCTTATCGTTCTTAACTTCTCTTTTATACTGCTACTAGTTTTTTTCTTCTTACACGTTTCCTTCATCACTAGCTTATTCATTTCGTGGACGTCAATCTGAATGTTCTTCTTCTCATTAATATCTTACTTCTCATTTTTAACTTAAACGTCCCTAAATTACTTCTCCTTATTACAACTTCTCGTTTTACTTCTTCTTCTTCTTCTTTTTCTTCTCCCAATTTTTCCCTTTTATTCTTTTATTAATATCTCAGTTTCTATCTTTTTTCTTAGTAACCAACTTCGTTTTCCTCTTTTTAATGTGGCACTTAATGTTATACTCCTTCTCTCCCACATCAACTTTCTTCGTCTATATATATTTCTCTTGCTTCAAATCCTTGTCAAACAATTACACGCATCGAAACTGTGAAATGTTAAACAAATGTTTGTTTAGATCTCAAGGTACACCCTTATTCATAGGCACGAGATTTATTCATTAATGTTACAAAATTGTTTGTCTGTTCGAAAGAGACTTTTTTATTTACGATTGAGTGGAATTTAAAGTTTCCCTGCCTACATCTGAATTGAGCTTGAACACAATGATTGCGTCCCTGTAAATTAACAATCGACATAAGGTATACAAGCTTGATAAAAAATGAAGAAATATTGATGCTTGCTACGAAAACGTTCGCTAGAAATTGATGCGTTTTGAATCACTATTACAAATCTTTTTATCGAAGTACGACTCGATTTTTCCCATCACACAAGGTAAGTATTTATTCACCTGGATACATTTGATCAAATTTTTGTTGAAAATAAATGGAATTTACTGTTTCTGTAAAACGTAATGCAATTTTAAATAGTTTCTGGACTCAGTAGCAGAACATTTTAAAATGGGAATTTCTTCTATTTTATTAACTAAATTCCACATAAAACAATATTGGCGGTATTATTATTAGAATTAAAAAAAACGGTTTTGCCACCTGCATGTAACAAAACAGATTCAATCGAAACCGATCGCAAAGTTTGGCAGTTGCGAATTAAATTAGACTCGCAATTTTTCACTCAACGCCTAACAATCTTGGTCGAGGGGAGTCAATGGAAGAACGATCAAATCTCTATCATCTTCCATAGATCGATGGAGGCCGCAAAGTGAACGCGCATCACGAACATTTCAACTTAGGCAAGGTCGTGAGTTTCGTCAAGGCGTCAACTTCCAAGGCAGACGAACTTTTTCGTCTCATCTGTGCATGGGGAGAGAACAACAAGACGGACATGAAGACGAATGAGGAACTGTTTGCTGCTTTCACTGAACTGATTGGCTGCATCGAGGTAGCAGATTTGTCCCAAGGGGCAGTCGATGAGTTTATAAGTGGATTGTCGCATTTCAGACTCAATTCGGATTGTGGGTGAGTTTTCAGCAATTACAATTGTGTTAGTTTATCTGGTATCTCGGCACGCAACATCTTCTTGCCTTTCAGGAAACCATTTTTAGAAGCAAGGAACAAAAAGAAACGCCTTCTTGTCTACGGCCAGGCGAAAGGCAGAGACCGTAAAACCGCGTGTCTTACGACTTTGCCGCAGTTCGAGCTCGACGGACAAATAGACGTTCGTTTGCCGTGTCTTTGGGGGCGCGGTATCGCTAGTCTCAACGGTGAGTCGTCTGTCGCGATCTTGTCATTTCGTCACGTCGCCGTGCTTTTGGTCTTTCAGGCAACGTCTACTGCATTGGTGGGCAAACGCTCGGAAAAATGGATGTCTACCCGACAGTCGCAATGATTGATTGCCAGACAGGAGGCGTAACAGAGGCGCCACCACTCGAGACCCCTCGCACTTCTGCAGCTGTTGCCGCGTCTGCAAACGAACTGTTTGTCTGTTGCGGATGGGGAGGAGACGGGGTTGGTCATCTGTCAAGCTGCGAGCGATGGGTGGAAGGAAGGTGATTTGTTTGTAGCCGTGACGTTTTTGATATGCTTGTTGTTTTGTGCCTTTTCGTTCTAAGTAACCGTATGTTTTCTTCTCTGTCGCCCACAGTCCATCTTGGCGACCGCTGCCACCACTCGAGTTCGCACGCAGCGAGGCAGCTGCAATTGTCTTGTCTGGAGACGATGCCATTCTGCCCAACGCACCCCATCTCCTCTTGACTGGTGGGATTAATGGCGAAGACCTGTCCGACGTGTTGGTGCTGAGTCTTGGGGGGGACGACGATGCGCTTCAATGGATCGAATTGGCGCCGATGAACCACGACCGCTGCGACCACGGAATCGCTCTCTTCGCTGGGCGCATTCTTGTTGTGGCCGGTTTGTGCTGCAACTCTGTGGAAATGCTGATGCTCCCGACGGGCAGTCGGCGACCCCGGCCAGTGGACTGACCTAAACCCAATCGGTGTTTTTTCTCCCATCATCGCCTGTGTTCGCCTCGCAGTCCATCAGAATCGTCTGCTCGCTTTCGGTATGTCGTGATGGCAATGACGTTTCCTTTTTTAATCATTTTCGAGAATCAAATCTTTGTTATTCAAATTTAAGAATGTATTGGCCGTGACCGTGGGAAATCACAAATTGAGGAATTCGTCGCCGACACAACCGGACAAAAGGTCGACGAGAAGGTCAAATATTTCCATGTTTTATTTGCCTTTCATACACTTCTATGTTTTTTGACGACTGACGAATTTTCATTGCCGTGGCAACCGCAGTATTGTGACTGACTGCTTAAATAACATTAACACGCAGACAAAGATTCTCCCTTTATTGTTTTTTCTGTACTTCTTTGCAGGCCGATTTTAAGCGGTTCAATTGGCGCCGCATTGCCGGTTGTCCGGATGCTCTCCAGTTGTTCGAAGGCGCCGTCGTCGTTGACATCGGCAGGAAACCCAACAAATAACCCCGCATTATTTATTTTATAAAATATATTATACATTGATTGTTTTGTTTTCCTTTGGATATTGGCAATGAGAAAGCTAGATGGTTTGCTTTTCGGATTTTTTCTTACGGTGAAGAAAATAAAAGGTTACTTTTATTGGATTTCTTACTAATTAGGCTGCCACAAAGGCCAGCGTTGGAAGAAGGAATAAGGAATACAACAGAAAATGTATTGGCTAAATTTGACGAATGTTATTCAATATGACTGCTTTTAGCAAGTTCAAAGTTTCGAATAAATAGTGGATTCTGATACTTCGCGATTTTCTGGCATTGGCTGTTTGCAAGCGTAATATTATGCAGTAATACATTTGTATCGCGAATTTAATTGTGTTATTCTCTTTTTATCATTAATGCTCAAACATCTTGTCATATTATCTCTTTTGAGATTATGGTAAGATTATTGTTTCGTTAATAATGTCGGATATTTACGGTACAATATTTGTAAATTAAACCCTTTTACTCCGGATAACGTGGGCTTATGTTTTTTGGTGTTTAGCGGTGCTCTTTTGTGCGTGCTTTAGGTTGGAACCAATCAACAGCAAGAATAGAGGCCAACATAAATTGTGATATCTAATTTGAAGCGATAAAAGAAAATTAATAATTTGAAAAAAATGCACAGTGGCATTCACCAGCGACAAGCAATTTGCCGTATTCAACAAAAGATTTGTTGATTTCAAGGTAGAAATTAAATAACCAAAATTGATTTTGCAGGCGTAATTTTGCGGTCTGAAATTGGCAAACAAAAACATTCCGAGGTGTCTTGATTTGATTGTGTGTGTGTTATCAACGGAGTACAAGAAGCCCTCTACTCCAGGTTACAAAAATCTCGATTTACAAACTCGAAACTTTCCGAATGCGATGTTTATTTTCATGAATTGTATGAAGATCCTTGCTAAGAGTTAGAAGGCGAAATCTTTAATTGGTCATTGGACTTCTTTAACACAAAAATCGAAGGCAAAATGAAGGTTTTTATTGTGATCGCTTTATTAAGACTATTGGGACAATTTTTTGGCGCATAAACTAAATAGACACTTAAGAGTGTCATCGACCGCTTTGAGCGCATCCACAAATTTATGGAGAAGTAGCTTTAGTCGTGTAGTTTTCAATGTTTTATATTCCCCACCCAACTATTCTTTATCCCTCTATTGGCCCTCATGAACCCCAACCATAGCTCGGTATGGGTAAATTTAGTCGTCACATTTACAGACAACGAACGTTTAAGTTCCCAAGGCGTTGACTGTGGCCTAGTTCACCTGAGTTTCCTGTTGAAGGAGATGATCCTCCTTGAAGCTTAGATAGATGGACCGTTAGACGAATCTTGGTAATTTAAGTCTTTTATCTGTAGAGTTGGTTGCCTTTTGTTTACCTCTACCAAAATGCCCATCAGTCCACCAAATAAAGACAATAATTACGACCTAACGAAGGACACGTTTGCATTTTAAGGCGAAAGCTACAGTAAACAACCGGACTACCTGGCGAAATATCTGGATTGGCCGACCTGAAATGCCCTTGTTGTTCTGGCCTGCTGACGAACGCGACTTTGCTGAAAGCGTTAACGCGCGCACCCTGTAGTCAGCTGGTGGCCACGGGATTGGCTGGCGCGCAGTTGCTGTGAGCTAAGCGACGCGCAAGGGCTGCGATAGTAACATTAATACATTATCGGCTAACCGATGGTGGCATTGGAAGAATGGTGCACGTGAAAGTTATCGGCACCAATTTAAATGCAAATATGTTTTTATTACTGTCATAATGTTATGGACGGTTAGTGTATAATACTTATTCAGAACATGTTAACATGAAACTTTGTATCTGTAGTATCTATCTTTTAAATTTTATATTTGTGAGTGAAAAAGAGCAGTCTACCTCTGCACGCCATTAGCCCCAATACTTGGCAATCATGTTAAAGTCATGCTTGCTCTCTTACATGCAGCTCTAATTCCACAACTTTTAGTAGATAACAATGACTAGATATATTTTAAACTTCTTGCTCCACCTGATCAGGTGAAACCAAAATCGGGACAAATACTAAATTGCCGAATTACGATATGCCGCAGTTTTTGTTGGTATTGAACGGTATACATTTGCATTTGACGATGACATTTAGACTTTATATCCTTTTGCATAAACTTATATCCTGCCGCTCTAACTGTGTATTGTTTCTACATGAAAATAAT
>JAPUBX010001668.1:0-35490 GCA_028672205.1 Proteocephalus fallax | reverse complement strand
GTCAATATATTTTAATAAATTAATAAAACTTAATACACGTGCGAGCTTCACAGAAAATAATTTAAATGCGTTTAATACGGCGACTGAGTAGCTCCATAATTTCGATAAGTCATTGCTTCTAGAAATGTTGTTAACAAAACCAGACTATCATGCAGCTATCCTCCAAAACACCGCCATCGACCAACTCTGCAAATTACAAACAATTTCGGCCAATGGATCTCAAACGCCCGTATCTACCCACACTTGTTCCAGCACCCTATCGCAAGCTGGTCCTCCGCGCACTCCTTGCTCCCGAAGTTGCCTACAAAGTAAACGGCCTTGCCCCCTTCCCCTCGTACCCGCAATATTTGAAAGCCCTAGAGAAGCAGTTTTAATTCAGTTCGGGCATAACTGACGCCTATTCTAAACTGCTAAATCGCACCCAGGAAAACATGGAGTGCCTACGAGACTTCAACACCTCTCATTCCAGGTTTCCAACCTCAAGCCAACGAAGAGTTCATGTTTAGCGTGTTGCAACGGAAAATCCAGGACCCCAACCTCAGCCACATTTTCACGAGGAATCCTCCGTCTAATGCTTACGAGGCCATCGCCTTTGCGTCAGCAGCTTAGCTTCAATTCTCCCTTGCTTTTGCCAACCCCATCGTCAAAACACCGAAACTGACACGCCTACCCCCGGCAATCCACACCCCAACACAACCGACGCACACGTTCCCATAACGTGAAACCCCTTCAACGAAATACATGCGTCTCCTTCTAGAAACCCGGACTTCCACTACTGCTCCCAATTCGGCAGAAACGCCAGAGCGTGTGGCCAAATCAGAGGTAACTCGAACGTACCTTTATTCGTTCTAACCACAACTCTCAACGAGTTTTTAACCGCTCACTATTACAGGCAGAATACTGGGTCAGAAGTCAAGCTTCCTAGTAGACACTAGTGCAGCCGTCTTAATTATCAATGAGCGAATCCGGACTGGTTCACGACTTATCATGTACCAATTTCTCCAAATAAAAGTCGTAGCCGAAAATAACTCCCAGCCTTACGATCTCCGGTTATGCTACAATCCCCACCAGTCTTAATGGCCGGACATTCCCACTACTGTTTTTTTGTCTCCCCCGAGATCAAGTAAAACGCAATCCTTGGCTGTGATTTCTTGTAGGAAAAATGAACGGGCTATAAATTTCTCCGAAACACCCGAATGCCTACTCCTGACCGATGACAAGGAGACATGCGACCTCAGTGGCGTAGATGTCAGCCATACCCCACCAACTGAACCCTCTTCCATTGAGCAGATTCTACCAGACAACATCCCAAAGACCGACAGCCAGTCCCTTTTCAAGTCGTTCGTTCCGTTCACAAACATTTTCACTTGGGCAGACCAGACCATCGCACGGACAAATGTCGTACAACACCGGATAGACACAGTTTCTGGAATTCCACAACACCTTCATCCGCGAAGAATTCCCTTCAACCTCCGCGACAAACTTAACACAACTTTCGACAAAATTCTCTAGCATGTGCTTCTGTTGAATCCTTAACTGGGGCTGCGTAACCTGCCTACGGTAATTCAGCAACGCATAGAGATTGTTTGCTCTAACAAATGCATTACCCTTACAAAACGCTAATGCCGGAAAACCACAAAGTCTCCGAATCCACTATTTCCGGTTTCCGATAGGCTCAACAAAGTCTTTCGAACAAATAGGTTTCGAAAACGCAAAAACATAATGACTACTCTTCCACATAGTACTCCTGGTCTCTTACCAAAAGCTGTCATATTTAATAATATTCTATATATTATAATATTCTATTTGCCGATATGAAACGGAAAAATACAAATTCACAGCAATAAATGTGTAAGAACAATGTATTTTATAAAATAAATCATGCGGTTTTATATAAGGGGTTCCTTTTGGACGTCAACAACGACGGCATCTTCGATACACTCCACAACATCTGGACAACCGGCAATGTGGCGCCAATGAAATCGCTTCAAATCGACCTGCAAATTAGCACAAAAGGAACAATACTGGGCAAATCTTTGTCTGTGTGTTGATCAAATTTATCCGAAACGCAGTCAGTTACAACAACGCGGTTTTCATTGCAACGCAAATGCGTCAGTCGTCTTACAACATTGAAGTTGATGAAACGCGCCAGAAACATGAAAAATCTTACCCCTTTGTCGACCTTTTGTCCGGTTGTGTCGGATACGAATTCCTCGATTTTTGATTCGCTATAGTCACTGTCATGAGATTCTTCAATGTAAATTAATAGGAATTGATTTTCACAGATGATAAAAATAATAAAAATGTCCATCACGACATACCGAAAGCAAGCAAACGATTGTGGTAGAATGCAAGGCGAACCCACGTTGCGAATTTCCAACCGATATGGTTGAGGTCAGTCCACTGGAAGGGGTCGCCGATTGCCAGCGGGGTCGTCAACATCTCTACCGAGTCACAATCTGAACCGCCGACAACGAGAATCCGTCCAGCGAAGAGGGCGATTCCGTGGTCGCAGCGCCCGTGGTTCATTGGCGCCAAATCGATCCACCGTGGGGCATCTCCGTCCCTCCCTAGACTCAGCAGCGACACGTCGGGCAGGACCACTATAACATTTGCCATCGTACCCCCCAGTCAAAAGGAGATGCGGTGCATTAGGCAGAAGTGCGTTGTCTCCAGACAAGACGATTGCAGCAGCTGTTGCGCGTGCTATATTGAGTGGTGGCATTGGTCGCCAGGATGGACTGTAAACGAAAAAAGGAAAAAAAATGTGACGAAAAGGCGGACAACAATATGAAAAACAACAACGTCACGGAAACTAACAACTCACCTTCCTTCGACCCAGCGCTCGCAGCTCGAAAGACAAACATCCCCGCCTCTTCCTCCCTCTCCGCCACAGACAAACAGTTCGTTGACAGACGCAGCAACAGCTGGGTGACGGCGAGATGTCTCGAGTGGTGGCGCCTCTGTGACGCGTCCCGTCCGGCCATCGATCACCGTTACTGTTGGGAAGACATTGCCAGACATGTATCCACCAATGCAGTAGACGTTGCCTGAAAGACCAACAGCACGGCTATGTATCCTTTCTTGCTTGCGAGACAAAACGAAGAAGTCCCGACAGACGACTCACCGTTAAGACTGGCAATGCTGCGCCCCCAGATATACGGGAAACGAACGTCCATTTGCTTGTCTTTCTCGAATTGCGGCAAAGTAATTAGACACCCGATTTTGTCGTCGTCATTCGCCCGGCCGAAGACAAGGAGGCGTTTCTTCGTGTTCATTGCTCCAAAAAAGTGTTTTCTGAAACGCAAGAAGATGTTGCGCGTCGAGATACAAGATAAACCAACAAAATTGTAACCGCTGAAAACGCACTCGCAGTCCGGATTGAGTCTGAAATGCGAGAATCCACCTATAAACTCATCGACCGCCTCTTGGGACAAATCGGCAACCTCGATGCAGCCAATCAGTTCAGTAAATGCAGAAAACAGTTCCTCATTCGTCTTGCAGTGCTTCTTGATGTTGTCCCCCCATGCACAGATTAGACGAAACAGTTCGTCTACCTTCGAAGTGGACGCCTTGACGAAACTAACGACCTTGTTTAAGTCAAAATTTTCACGATGTGCGTTTACCGTGCAGACTACATCGACCTATGGAAGATAAAGAGAGATTTTAGCAATCACATATAGGCTGGCCTGCAAAAAAGGCTTTTCATAAAGACAGGGTAAGAAGATGGTTGTGGTTGTGGCGAAAGATAAAATCACTTGGAGCGTCAACTTTCAAAAAGCACACGCCGTCTAGTTGCTCTATCTTTAAAAAAGCAAAACCTCTCGCATTGCAAAGATATCTTTCTCCTTGAGCATTAGCCGTTTTCAGTTAAGTCTATCTTTGCTAACGTTCTTGTAGATGGCATGAATATTTATCTATCTTCTATGGAGTTTAAATAACCAATTACGTTGGTAAATTTACAGGGACGCAATGATTGTGTAAAAAAACCAACAATCAACCCCAATCGCAAATGAAAAAGTAAAATTAATGAATAAATGTCGTGTCAATGAATAATGGTGTACCTTGAGACTCAAAACCAACATTTGTTAAACATTCCACAGGTTCAAGATGCGTTAAGTTTGAGACAAAGATTTGTAGTAAGATAAATATATAAAGAAGAAGGTTGGTGTTGAGGAGAAGGAGAATAAGCGCGGGTGTCACAAGGAGGAAAACCAAGTTGGTGACTTAGAAAGGAATCGAATTAGAAGAAGCAGAAGAAGAAGAAAAAAGTAGAGAGTAAGAAGAAGACGTTTAAGTGAATTAGGAGAAGGAAGATATTTTTGGGAAGAAAAAAAGATTAAGTATGACGTCAACGACTTGAATATGAATTGACAGATTCATACAACTTGTTTTAAGACCGAAGTAGCAATAACAATTTTCTTATGCCAATTAGAAATGGAATGTTCGAACGTCAAGCTGAACAACGAATAACATTTGAATTACGAATTCCATAGAATTGAACAGGCGACAACATCGAAATAAAGGCAAACCCATCGTTTTCAAGCTCCAGTTCGAGCATGAGGCGGTGTTTATGAAACAGTGTGCAGCTGTTTCCTTGACAGTGTTAAAATAAATATATGAACGGAAAATATTCGACGATCTCCGATACATATCGAGGCTAAAATTCGCCACACCATACTGTATTGTTTTATTCTACAATGCTCTGTATTAATCGGAATCTCAGGGAATGTATAGGTCCCCGATTGCTCGCCTTCTGTTTTCTAAGACGAAGAGAGCATCATTTGCCGATTCACCATAAAACCGAATATGGCATTGAACACATTGCACAGTCAACGTACAAAATTGACAAATTCATACAACTTGTTTTGAGACCGAAGTAGCAATAACCATTTACTTATGCCAATTGGAAATGCATAGTTCGCACGTCAACCTAAACAACGACTAACATTTGAATGCTGGCTTCCCGAAAATCGAACAGGCGACAACTTCGAAATAAATGCAAAGCTGGTCGCAATCGTATCCAAGTTCTAGTTCGAGCATGCAGGCGGTGTTTATGGAATAATTTGGAGCTTTTTCCATGACAGTGTTTAAATAAATAAATGAACGGAAAATATTCGACGATCCCCCAACATATCGAGGCTAAAATTCGCCACACCATTCTGTATTGTTTTATTCTACAATGCTCTGCATTATTCGGAATCACATAGAATGTCCCCGATGGCGTGTTTCAAGGTCATGTCGCAATAGTGGCACTGAGATGCATTGCAATGAATGTGTGCCAGCGCTTGATGTGTGTGGTTGTAGAAAAATATGATAGGAGTACCAAATGTGTTTAACCAAGACGATCTTCCGTTTAAATAATTAAAATCGGTTCCTCTCAAAAGTAAGAACGTTATCACGTAAACAAAGATGTGAACCTGTAATCATCTTTTAATGACCATCGGCATTATAGGCTTCATTATTAAAGACTTCCAAAACGACTGTTTACGAGAGCTACAAGAAGCACCCCTTTTTTGACTCCAAAAGATGACTCTTCAATCCAAATTATAGCTTTCATGCCTCTCAGGGTAACCTTTGTGCAGTTAAAAAAATTGCAGAAGTGACTAAAACACCAACGTGGGAAAATCATAAAAGTCAGAACGTTATCACCTAAACAAATATGTTAACCTGACATCATTTTATAAGGATTATCGGCTTTATTATTAAGGACGTCCGAAAGGACTGCGTGCCGAGAACTGTATGAAGCAGCCCAATTTGACTCGAACACAAAAAAGCGTAAGTATTTTTAATTTGAATTATAGCTGTTATGCCTCTCTGTGACCTCTGTCTAGTAAACAACGTAGACAACACAAATGTTTAGTTTAAACGTGACGAAAAATTCGGGGAGATAAGAGATTATTCCGTTCAACAATTGGCTCACCTCCATCTCGAGGTCGCAGTCGCGTCCGCTGTGTCGGAGTGCGTCGAGGTCGCCGCAGAGAACCAATGAGGTTGCAGTCGGGACAGTTTGTTCAGCAGCCATGTCAAGTTGTTTCGTCGTAGAATGTTTAGAACTACAAAATTGAACCCATTTAATAGCATTTCAGAGGTTTGTGAGTCGTGCGTGCGTTGTACTTAGGTGCGCGCGTACACTTGTCTGCAACCAATCAGCTCCAGGAAGTAATAATAATTGTAATGGCTTTATTGAGATCACGAGAACCAAAACTGTCAGCAGTTAAAAGATGCAGTATAAGAAGTATTAGATTGGAAAATTGTCTTGGGAAAATGTAATATGGATGCATTCAGCAAAAGACCATTCTCTGAAGACCACTGGAGTACCTCAGTGACTGCATGCCCGAGCTGTTAGGAATCACCATTCGTCTTGCATGCATGGCATAAAGTCAAGTCATCCGCGTATTTTTTAAGGTTCACGTCGTTAGGGGACCGAAGTAATAGATGAAAAGGAAGGGAGATAGCACTGCGCCTTGTAGGACACCGCAGTTATTTGGCGAGGAGGTGGAGGCTTCATTTCCGACTCTAACATGTTTACGTCGATTAGAAAAAAGTGTTGAAGCAAATAAATAAACCATCCTTCAGCGCCATCTTCACATAGTTAAAAAAGCATGCGGGAGCGTTAGATAGTGAATATGAATACTAAGAATAAAAGGATTCGAAAGAATAGGTAGATGAATTCATTAGTAACAACGCATGTAACCTCAAGGCTCTTGCGGTTTACTTAAAAAAACTGAGATATTTTTCGTATGAAAGGGAAAAGCAAGAAATGAGGGGATTGAGAAGAAGAGGCGAAGGCGGAGGGTGAGCTATATGAGTGACAGAACAAATGCCCTGGGAACGCCACAAAGACGACGTCTCGAAGATAAGTCCCTGTGGTATACTTCAGCCGACCTATATCAGACGGAATAAGAAGATTCTCGTCGTTTGGACGAACAATATCACAATACCTACGCTCTTGTTTTGCAGAAAATCTTTTGCTGCCTTCATCTATCTTGAAATGTATATCTCCACAACGTCATTTAATGTAAAGAGACACGATATTTGTGTGAAAATATAACCCGGATTTCGATTTCCAATCCGACTCAATCGTAAATCAAACAGACAACTAATTTCGTATAATTTATAAAATGTGTCAAATGAACAAGATATCTTTGAAATTAAAAAAAAGGAGAATAAAAAGTGGTAAATAGAATACGTAGATGGATTCATTAAAACAGAGCATGTTAAAAAGACCCTAAATATATTGCCGTTTCAGATTTACAACGGTTCGGTTGCAATTTAAACTACAATTGCATCTTACGATATTGCTAAAAACTATGAATCATTATTGAGGAATTTTTGGAAATCTCGGCTTGAAAGAAGCCGAATGGAACATAACCACAAATAACAAAAACCAAATATCGCAAGTCTAAATACCTTTCGCGCAGCTTCGAAGGAAATATCCCAGTGAAGTGGACAGAACAAAGGCGGGTGGCCCTGGGAACGCCACCAAGACGACGTCTCAAAGAATCTTTCTGAAATATGTTGCGGTTTCTCAGCGCAACTTCTGCTACGGGAAACCCGAGCAGCCATGATCATCGAACACCCCAGCAGCAGAGGTTATCATTCACTGAATTGATCAACCTTCAGATCCATCAGCAACCCCAAAACATGAAATTCCTCTCCACTTATTCGTAAGTGCAACATATTAAGGTGCCCGCTCATGGTTACAAACGAACAAGTCCATTAAAAAACACACTATCGCAACTGATAAAAAGTACCTTTATTTGATTCCCACACGATAGTAACAGCATACGTCTACTTATATTTGGTTAGTATGACGATATAAAATGCTCCTATGCAACCACAGAGAAGCCGTAATTCTTAATATCTACGCCGACGGCTACGGTTGTTTGGCAACGTTCAACGGACATTTTTAAACTATGCCTCTCGCCATCACCTTGCCAAGGTTGGCGTTCTTGTGCGCGGAAAAATAAAAAAACGTGCACAGGTACCTACAAAGTCGACAAGTGAGTTCGCAGTTGCAGCCATAAATTGACAACCGTAGACGCCGACCTTGTCTCTGATCGCTGCGAATGGGCGGCCATGTCAGTGCTGCGAATGTTAGGTTACGGGCACAGATGGTATCCAATTGGGTCCGCATATATAAGACGCTCACAATTACCCACTAGTGACCTACTTTTCTATAACTTATTTCATTTGCGCCAAATGCTATGCAAGCAAATACAATATACTAAATCAGGTAACGTTTCCTATTCCACCCGTCTTATCGTGAAAAAACAATTCGTCATTTCGCACAATCCTCAAAACTCCTAGGTAACATTTATTGAAAATCTGAGACGCGGTAATCAGTTTTCCTGGACACCTACTATCGCTTGAATGACTATTAGATATGAGTTTCAAAGAAGTGAAATCCGTTAAACTCAGGAAAAGTGCAGTTTCAGGCCAATTGTCTATTTGTCTGCTTGGATGGCAAAAACAATTTAAGTTTCCGAAAATTAAACTCCTGTGTTTGTCCATATAAGCAAGTACCCAGTGTGAAGAATATGAAGCCCATCACTTTATGTCGACATGAGATTTGCAATAGAAAGGGGAATCGGCGTGTTTGTCTATGCAGCTAACGGTAGTCAACGCATAATCACCAAGTCTTGTCCCCTTCTGTGCGGACTGGTACCTGGTGTAGTCACCATCGCCTAACACATCTACTTGACAGATTGTTGGTATTCGTCAGTAAGGTCATTGGCCTAAGAGCAACTGCCACTTTATCATGCATGAATTGTTTTATTAAATTCGAGTTGTCACATAGCAGGAACTCCTCGCGTTCGGGAAAAGATACCAGTGGTTTCAATACAGGAGGCGTACTTTTCTCGCTCCATTTGTAGAATCGTTTTAAAAACCCGTGAAAATAATCTTCGGGATAATAATAATAATATTCGCTTTATTAAGGTCACGATGACACAACACTTTTAGCATATAAATTTACAGTAAACTAAAATGTTGCAGGACGTAACGATAATACGTAGAACGTGCAGAATAAGTTAAGAAGAATAAAAGACATCAAAGTAAATTAGCAAGAAAGGCAAATTTAATCCACGAAGTATATAAAGTTTTGCAAACAGGAAATAGCGGCTATTGAAAGGCCCTATAAACAACTTTCGCCAAATATAAATTCAACAGTTGAGCTAAAAAGGCGCAATCTTTCTTAGAAATGTAGATTTTTAACACTGTAATTTGCCAACAAAAGACATACGGCTTTTTAATGCTCCCAGTTTTGGTTTTCGTGACCTCAATAAAGCCACTACAAGTATTATTATTATAATTATTAACTATCCGGGTTTATCATGGAATACAAAAATTTCACACAGTCTCGTAGATACACCGTTTGTTACATTGGATTGCTTTTTCGCGATCGTCCAGCTACTAAGAAGAACCGCATTAATTGCGTAAGCATAGTATAGAAAAGATCACTAACACTCTCCGTTCCATTATGAAGTTTATAAAGGTGTATTTTCAAAACCTTGAATCATAAGGTACAGAAGATGCGTTCACCTCCGTACATGTTTTTTTATAGGCGAATAAAGGGTAAACAATTTCCGACCTTTTACAGACATTAATTTTTAAATAATCGTTCATTACTTCTTTACACGTTTGCGTAGAAAGTACGCAAATATAAATGGAAACATCCTATCGGTCCATTTCGTTCATAACCTACTTGCGCAATTTAGTCAACAATACTAAACCAATATTTAGTGTAAAATATTATATAATATATATTATTGCACTTAACTTAATTTTATAATTTTCTGAATATAAATATCAAGGTGTATTTTTTTGTATTTGCAAGAAAATATCTAAAATCAGGGATTTGTTTTCCCAAATTCCCGTCTTATCGATAATAGAATTCCAAAGGTTTTATCAGAGTAAAAATGTTAATCTTTTTTCTTTCGGATTTGTAAAGGTTCTGCGGTTTTTGGATGCGTTTTTAATATATATCAATCAGCTGCTATTGCGTTTAATGTCAATAGAACCATATTTACAAATTTGTTGATTGTATTGATATTGACTATATGTTTTTTTTACAAAACAGATATGCATAGGACAACAAGGAAAACATTAACGTGATTTTGAACGAAATTTGTAGAAGCAATTACTTGTCGAAATTATAGAGCTACTCAGTGGCAGAATTCAACGTACTTGAATTATTTTCTGTCAAGCTCGCACAGAATAACAAGGATTCCCGTTCAAGGTGTCTGCAACAAAACAACAATTTTACATATAACAGCAGTTACTTGACGAACCATTAGGGGTTTGATGATTTAATAAGCAACGTAAGGTTCATCTTGTGTCCTCACGGCGCTACGTTTCTCAACTGGAGGTCTATTGGACATAAATCAAACCGTTCTTCTTGTGGCGAAGTGTAAAGCATACCAACGGAATAGTATGGCCGAGCGTAGTGGCGTGCGCTTGTAATCTAGCAACCTGGAGGCCGGGTGGCGGAAACTGTCTCGCGCGCGTTATGGACAAGGCGTTCTATGGCCGCCATTACCTCAATTCCTGTAAAACATTAAAATGCTGAAAGTTCTGGTCTTTGTGACCTTAATAAAGCGTAAAAAATATTATGATTATTATTTTGTTCCTGAAATGGTAGACTACGGACCAATATCGATTTCGTATAGATAACGGTCTGTTGGTCTACATAGTGTTTTTGCTAACTCGGCTCGTCTTTTGCTTAATACCATAGCAGCAAGCTATGAGGATTACATGCATACTACTTAAAGATTTCTTTTATCCTTACTTTTCAGGGATCTTTATGAGATGCAGCTTTAAACAACGGCGACTTTTTTTGGCTTTAATGGTCTTAATTCTACTAAAATTTTGATTGCTTAAAGATTATGTTGCATCCATTTTGGAACTCGAAACATACATAAGTAGCATTTATGTGCACGCAATTAAGAATGACGCAAAAGCACGTGAACAGGTTACCAAAAAATCGAAATTGGAGGCCCTGCATTCAAAAGAATAAAAATCATCTAGTGAATGATAGGACGTCTTACAAATAAATTATCCCGCGAAAACGTCAATATTAAACAAAAGCCGTAATAAACAAACAATTGATGAACATTGGCAATGACAATACTGTTAAAAAGTGTTGTCGAACATGTTGGTTAATCCTTAAGTTCGGGCATCTAAGGAAGCCGAAAAAGACGAAATGCGTTAGCTTTAACATGTTTAAGCGATTAAAAAAAGTATTTAACTCGGTCAACCGGGTAAAGGTTTGACAAGAAGCGAGTGTAATGCCTGTGTACATGAGCTTCAATTCCTATTTATAAATTTTGATTTTATTTTCATCATTTGTTTAATTCTTTGAACCCTTGATTCGCTTCAAAACTTGTTGATTTCCGTTGCTCTTACTTTAAGTTATTTGAATGTAAATGTCTTCGACCAATGCGTAGACAATACCGTTGTATACCAGCAAGAACGGCGGCATATCGCAATTGGATCATTCCTTATTTGGCGCAATTTTTGTATCACCAGAGCATGTGAAACTGAAACTAAAAGATAATGCTCACATCTTATACTTGTTTTACTGCCTCTTTTAACTGCTGAAAGTTTTGGTCCTTGTTATTTCAATAAAGCCACTTCAATTATAATAATTATCGAAGGGGTTCTACAAACGAACCTTTAATTTCATCCGAGCGTCCGAACATCCCTATGCCCTATTGGTGACTATACACCATACAAAATTAAACCCTTTAAGAGAAAAACTTGCTACGGCGAATACCGACGCTTTACTATTCTGGCAAGCATCCGACCTTTTCAAGGTTGATAACAAGCAGATAGTCCCCTACTACGAGGTTGAGGAGAGGGAATCCCAGAACCAACTGAATGTCTTCCTTCTGTAGTAATGGAAGGTAAGCACATTACAAGACACTAAACAAGCTGCCCAAACCTTGGCTGTGACCAAATTGATTTTATACTAAAACTCTGGCTTATTAAAGACAGGACCAACAAGGCCATAAACCTTAATACAGACGCCATTTGCAACATTAACGTGTCGTCACACGCTAACAGAGACAAACACGTTTACAGAAATGTTTATTCCGCCATAGACCCTTCCGTCACCAATCTACAAGAGATTGTTGAAAAGTCTTCCGATATTTCACCCGCAGATAGGACCTTCTAAATGGATCTCCTCTTAAAGTACTGCAACATGTTTTCCACAGACGACGTATTGTTCCCCCGCTACAAGACCAAGTCGCTAAGATTTTGGACAAGTTGCTCAGAGACAGAGTTATTAGCCCTTCGAAGTCACCATGGGCCTCACCTATTGCGTTCGTCGTAAATAAAGATGGAACCATACGCCTATGCTTTGACAACTGTCGCCTCAATAACACTGACGAGAAAGCCGTCGCAACGATGACTTCCTGTACGTGCCGATTAATATCCCTCGCAACCTACATTGCTTAGGGCTATATAATGGAGAAATGAACAATCAACATTGGTTTTTTTTATTCGTTTGTGGTTCTTTTGAGCTTTCAATTTGTTGCTGTTAATCACGCGAACATGTTCTATTGTTTTAAGATCCCTTGCCTACAAAAGAATCCCAACATCGAATTTGACACATTAATTATGATCTATTGTAGGCACCTAGAGAATACGCACCCGTTTCACTGCTGCAAACTCTGTCGAATTAACTTCTTGTAGAATTATTGGGCGCGTTTTTGTCGCATAAAATCGTCAATAAGTGAAACAGATTTTTCACCGAGTAAGATGAATATGCGAGGTACATTTTTTTTGTTTCGTGCAAAGCATAACTATTAATATTTAACTTTCTTTTTGTTATAGTTATACAAAGCATCTTAACGACGAAATTTAAGCGTCACGTTTGCAAATGACCCGGCTTTGTGTTTGAGCCGTTGACGAGAAACCAAATTGGCAAGCAATAGAGGCATCATCATAACCTTATTCTGAAAAAAAATCACTAAATGTTATTTTCACGAAAAGGCCTGTATTTCATTGATAATTTCGACATCATAAGAATGTTGTGGCACTCCCATTCTACAAGCAACGTAGATTTTTCCGCAGAACCCGGCGATTCCGTGATAGAAAATCCAATTTTTGCGTTATTTCGGCGTGTAACGAGTCTTCGCTTAGACCTGTAGTTTAATGGTTTCACGTTTGTCAACTTGTCCTTTCGTCGATGCACGATGTTGTTAAGAGCAAACGAGCTGCCAAAAAACCTGTCGGTTCTGCGCGAGAAAGCATCCAGAATTGAAAAGTCAGCTGGTGCCATAGCTCGCAGTTGATGGTGCGCAACAATTGACACCTATGAAGTGCACTTCTTTCTGTTTATTCTAAAGCAATGACGAGGAAGGATTCAACTCTTTGTACTCCGTGACCAAGAGAAACCAACCGCATAGTTGATTGAATACCAGTATGCATACCCTTTTCATTCTGTGAATTGTAAGATTGTAAAACTGCATTAAAATGATTTCCGTGTGCTCCTTTCTGAAGGAGAAATAACCGAAAAGGGCCTACTGAGACCCTTTACACTGCAAAATAAACCGCACCTGAATTTCGTCTACTTGATCGATGTCCCCAGAGGAAACCTTCTCCCGAGGTGTCTTCGGATCTGTTTAGCTATTCGGTGGACTGGGCAATGCACTGAGTCCTTGGGAATAGCGACGGTGTCAAAATAAAGGTATTTTACAAATTTGGTCTACAACGTATATCAACAGCGGACTCCTGCAATCATATCTAAAACTTAAAATATCCGACACCATTGTTAAAGCGCGAAGATACGCCCGGGCTTTAAAGTTCCACAAAGAGCACTCACAGTATTAACATTATATGTGTATTATTATTTAAATTTATAAGGGGCTATAACAGAACTTAAAAAAATCACATTTAGTAAACGTGCATCCTTCAACTAGTTTGATGACTTCAGTGTTGGTGTTTCTTCATAACATTTACATTATACTAAACCTTAAAACGTAAAATGTTTTAGCACGGCCTCCTAAACAAGTGCAATTAAAGAGATGCCGTTGCCACAACCTACTTAGAGGTTTTCGCAGATTTCGACTTCGATAAGAAAAAAGACCACACAAATGAATATCTCTATTTTCTGTACAATAAGAAATGCCAACGTAAGAAATTAACCATTGTAACTCGTTTTTACCCCCCGTGTCGTATAAACTGATTTTTTTAAAACAAGTAGGCGCAACAAAAAAAGTCTATTCTACTAAGTCAAATGTCGAGATATTTAACCAATTTCGATATTGATAATGGCTGTGGTAAGTCGCAACAATCAGATTTATAAGAATAAGCTTTTCAGAATATCGAAACCCAGTTAACTCTGAAAACAATACAAAAAAAATCACAGAGACCCCTCGCTCATATCTACTAAACTGTTCCCTAGACCTTCTTGCTTTCAATGATTGCTTTACCTTCAAATCTACTTACAATTTCGTTGTCAAGCATTGAGTCTCGTTACAGTAAGTTTTTGCTCAAGTAGAAACAAATCTTTGTTCCATGCATGTATGATTCCCCTTATTGTTTATTGTTCCCAAGCAATTTCCCTGGGACTTTCATGTTCTGACGATTGAACCCTTCGTTCGCTTTTTTAAATGTTCTAGTTTTATTAGTTGCCTGCCTATGCTCGTCATTCAAGAAATCGTGGTTCAACGCCACTACAATAGTTGCTCATTTATCGCTTCTTGTATTTTAAATGACCCCTTCTATCCCTTCTTTGGAGGTGTATCTAAGTTGTTTATCAATGCATAAGATTTCCGTTCAATACTAACATGATTTGCGGCATGTCGCAATTCGGTAATTCTTTGTTGTTAAATTGTCTTGTTTTATGCTCGGTGAAGTTAAATAATTTTCCCCTTAAAACAAGAAGCTAAAGATTCTGTTATATTCTCATCAAGCAGCCGAACCAGATACACTCCCGAAACAGAAGCAGATACGGTCGCATTAAAATGATTGAACCGTTTAGTCGGTGTATTTGACATTATCCACAGTGATCAAACTTCGAAAGCGCAGTTTTGAGCCATTTCTGGCAGCGAAATTGAAAGCAGGAAGTGCAGAAGAATGATTGAAACAAATTCACTTTTCTTTGGCGAATCGCTCACACTAAGAGAGCAAACAAACGCTTGTGCTTCCGTCGTGCCCACAAACGAATATTTTGCTGCAACATGTTCCGAGTTGTCGTCAGTTGCCGTGGCCTGGCGTCTTAGGGTAAACGATCCAGGAAGTTTAACGACCGAGCGTTATTGTCACAAGACCGATTGCTAATAAAATTCACCTTGCCTTGAATCAAAAAGCAATGCTGAACATTTGTTTTGGTATGCTTGTGTTTATTTCATTCATTTAATTTCGAGCAATCACAATATCAGCTAGAACGTTTAGTTGGTGGGGTGAAGCAAACATCTACGCCACTAAGTTCGCGTGTTCTTTTGTCATTGGTCAGGTGCAGGGATTCGGGTGTTTTCGAGAAATTAATGGCCTGTGCATTTTTCCTCAAGAAATAACAGTCAAGGATTGCGTTCCACTTGATATCTGGGGAAACACAACAACGATTGTGAAATGTCCGGCCATTGAGAGTGACGTGGATTTTAGCAGAACCGGTTATCGTAAGGTGGAAGTTATTTTCGGCCACGACTTGTTATTGGGAAAATTGGGAGAGGATAAGTCGTGAACCACGCAGGATTCGTTCATTGATAATAGAAACAACTTGCTATTCTGAGCTATTGGAAGCAATAGACGCAGTCCGGGTTTCTAGAAGAAGGGCGCGCGTACCTCGTTGGAGGGGTTTCAAGTGTTGGGAACGCGTCTGTCGGTTATGGTGGGCTGTAGATGTCCGAGGGTTTGCCTGTAAGTTTTGGTTTATTGGCGATTGTGTTGTCGAAAGCAATGGGAATAGGAGGTGGGCTGCTGACGCACAGACGATACCCTCCTAAGAAATATACGGCGGAATTGTCGTTAAAATATTGGCTGAGGTCACGGATTCCCCGTTGCAACTTGCTTAACGATAACTCTTCGTTTCCTTGAGGTTGGAAGGCCTGGGATGAGAGGTTTTTTAACGTCATCGTGAAGTCTCGCAACCACTCCTCGTCTGAATGAAAATCTTTAGTAATCACTATGCAAAACCCGCTTAAAAAAAAGCATTCAAAATAATAAAAAAACCTTTTTTAAGAAAACGCGTAACAGTTTTTTTTAGTAAAGGAAATGATGCTTACTTAGTTGTTACAACTTATTTCCGGATGGGGTTCTGAATGTCTAGGTATAGTCAGCAGCTTTCAAAGCGGGTACAAGAAGCTACTTTTACAGAAACTTTACACGAATTCGGAGAGTTTATTTGCTCAAAGGATTGCATAATGAATATTTGGTTACCTGTAGCGGGAACCAACAAGTTTTGAAGCAAACAGGGGGTTAATACAATTTAAAAAAATTATTTGAATAGAATCAAAATTTATAAATACGAATTGAAGCTCATGTACAGAGGCATGACACTCATTTGTGGTGAAACCTTTTCCCGGTTGACTGCGTTTAATACTGTTTGAATGGGATAAAACCTTCGGTAGCAAATGCATTTCGTCTTCTTCGGCTCCCTAAGATACCCGAACTGAAAGAACAACTTACATGTTCGACAACACTTGGCGAGAGCAAATGCTAATCAATTGTTTGTTTATTACGTGAATATGTACGTTTTTGCAAGATAATTAATTTGAAGACGTCCCATAATTAAGAAGATCGGGGTCCCTAGAAGGTTTTTATTTTTTGACTGCCGTGCCCCCAATTTCGATGTTGTGATAACTTTTAAACCTGCTTTTGCGACATTCTTAATTGCGTGCACATAAAATTCTACTTATGTATGTTTTTGTTGGAGCTCAACGCCCAACAATCCAGCCAATCTTTTATCTACGCCAGATGGTCTTGCTTATAAAATAGACGGTGTGAAAGGCGATTTAAATTATTTTAACTGTGTGACGCCAGTCTCGGTAAGTCAAACAACGGGATGTTTCTCGCAATTGATTGAGTTAAGCCAGACGCGTTGCTGATTCATTTTACTAATGCCGTATCAATGTAATCTTAATAAGCTTTAAGAAATTATTCCATCGATTCTCCCTACGTTACTTCCTAACTTATTACTGGGTTGCAGAGTCTACAATTTCCCCGAATTTTATCGTCACGTTTAAACAAAAAATTGGAGTGGTCCAAGGAAAAAGATTTGGTTGTTTAGCAACTTCTGACAATTTTTTAACTGGAGAAAAGTGACCCTAAGAGGCATAAAAGCTATAATTTGAATTAAAGAGTCATCTATTAGAGTCAAACAGGGGTGCTTCTTGCAGCTCTCGTAAACAGTCGTTTTGGACGTCGTTAATGATGAAACCGATAATCCTTAAAAGATGATTCCGTTTCACATCTTTGTAAACGTGACAACGTTCTAACTTTTGAGAGGAACCCATTTGAGTTATTAAGCCCATTTATAACAAATATAATGTTTGGTTAAATCGAAGAACGTCTTGCTAAATCAGATCCCGGTACTCCTATCATATATTTCTGCAAACACTGACATGAATTGGATTTGAACAAGCGTGTCGAATCACTTCTTTGTATGAGCGCTGGCACACATTCATTGCAATGCATCGTAGCGTCACAACTTCCTCCTTCTCGTTCTTCTTCTTCTTCTTCTTCTTCTTCTTCTTCTTCTTCTCCTTCTCCTTCTCCTTCTCCTTCGTCTTCGCCTTCTCCTTCTCCTTCTCGTTCTCCTCTCCTTCTCGTTCTCCTTCTCCTCCTCTTTCTCCTCCTCATCCTTCTCTAGACCGCCACTCTTCCTCTGCGTCTTTCTGATGAAAAAAACCACTTGCGTCTCATCCGTGTCGAGCATGTTCTGGTCGTCAACGTTTGTAATCCGTGACAGCTCCAATACCCGTCGTGCTCGAATCCATTCCGAGAGTGCTGGCAGTCGTCGTCGAAACTGATTCAATCGATGTATCGGCTTGGCCCGGTGGTGCAGCGGAAAGCACGCTCGAAAATAATTCAAACAGGGGAGGTCCTGGGTTCGACTCCCGGCCGGGCCAACTGCCGTTTTTGCTCTTTCGATTGGCTATATTCCAGGATATCGCAATTCCGACCGTAGTTGTTCAAGCCGTCGTCCCAGTTATGGCCATAGTTTCAATGGCCAACAGTTTCAGTAGTAATCGCAGTAGTATTAGTAGTAGTATTAGTAGTAGGAGCAGTTGTAGTAGTTGTAGTAGTACTAACATTGTAGTAGTAGTAGTAGTAGTAGTAGCAGTAGTAGTATTAGTAGCAGTAGTAGTAGTAGTAACAGTAGTAGTAGTAGTAGTAAGCCGTTGGTACATCTGAAAAGCGCGCCCAATTATAAGTTCTATCGGGGGACGTCTTGGGATGAGTGCTGGGTCCGACTCCCGACCGCGTCAAATGGCGTTTTTGGTTCGATTATCTCACGTGTTTCAGACAACTTCTTCGCAAACAATGCACAAAGCGACCCCGCACTCTTTCTCCTTCTCCTTGTAAGATAGGGCATTTACAAAGGTTGTCTGGCTTGGATGTTCTTCACCCTTACCGCGCTCGATGCATAAAATATTCGTAATTGAGGCATACTCCGTCGTAATGGGTTCGTTATTTATTGAAAAACGACCACAATCAGATAGGTTTGGATTGTTACTTCTTAAGCCCCGTTTTTAAAAAAATATAGATTCAGTAACACTTGGTAGACTGTTTCTTACAGGGCGGTGCAATTTCCCGACTGCTTGAGCTATTGAACGCAATGACGCATAAACGTCACACTCGCATCTCCATTCACACCCATATTTCATTTCGTCGTGGTGCCACAATCATGCAATGACCTTGAAACTGTGTGTGATGGACCCCACAACGGCTTCGGCGCATTTCAGATAATAAGCAATACGGTTTAATTATGTTTACTAGAGCATTCGGGATGGTGGAGATTTGTAGAAAAATCATGTATTTTTAAAGCGCATTCAGGACTCTCTCTTTCTCTTCCTCCAACTTATGCACCACTCCCCCTCCTCCTGCACCTCCTCCTCGTACTCCACCTCCTTCTGATCATCATCATCATCATCATCATCCTCGTCTCCTCTTATTCTCTTCCACCTCACCCTCTTCCTCTCTCTCCTTCTCCTTCTCCTTCTCCTTCTCTTTCTCCTTCTCCTTCTCTTTCTCCTTCTCCTTCTCCTTCTCCTTCTCCTTCTCCTTCACCTACTCCTTCTCCTTCTCCTTCTCCTTCTCCTTCTCCTTCTCCTTCTCCTTCTCCTTCTTCTTCTTCTTCTTCTCCTTCTTCTCCCTCTTCTCCTTCTTCTCTTTCTTCTCCTTCTTGTCCTTCCTTTCCTTCTTCTCCTCCTTCTTCTCCGTCTTTTCCTTTTTCTCCTTCTTCTCCCTCTTCTCCTTCTTCTCTCTCTTCTCTTTCTTCTCCTTCTTCTTCTTCTTCTTCTTCTTCTTTTTCTTCTTCCGCTTCTCCTTCTCCATCTCCTTTTTTATTTTGTTTTTTATCTCTTTTTGCCCTTAATTCATGTACTGTTATTCTTTCTTTGGCATTATCTCCTTCTCGTACTTATTCACATTACCTAGCTAACTCTCCTTATCGTTCTTAACTTCTCTTATCTTCTCCTACAAGTTCTTCTTCTTTGACGTTTGCTTAATCACTTGCTTATTCAATTGCTGGACGTCATACTTAATCTCCTTCTTCCTCTTCGTTCCATTTATATCTTCCTTCTCCTAATTTACTGAAACGCCGCCCTTCTACTTCCTGGAAAACTGTAAATTGTAAGATGGGGCATTAACAAAGGTTGCCAGCTGGATATGTTTAAATCAACATTTTTAGCAATTAACAAAATTTCATATAAAACAGAATTGGCCGCTTTAATTAGCGTTTTAATCGAATTAACCGGTTCGGCCACCTGCAAATTACGAAGCGATTGATTTTATCCGATGCAATCGAAACCGATCGATAATTTCGGCAGTTGCGAATTACAAGCGGCGTGCAATTTGCGCACTCAACGCCCCAAACAATCGGTCAATTGTGGTCGAGACGAGCCAATGGGCGAAGGCTAAAATCTCTCTCATCTCCCATAGGTCGACGGAGGCTTCACGGTAAACGCACATCGCGGGGTGTTGGCCACGCGATTTGCGGTTCTCGGTGATCACATCGAGAAACACTCGGCCGTTGACGGTGGACACCTTCGGTTGTCCTGGAAGCGGTTCCCGAGGAGGTAGACTTCACGTTTCCCTGTTGACTCATTGTTGTATCTCGATAGGATCGTCGACCTCGTGCTCGACTACGCCTACACTGGCGATGCCGAGGTGACAGAAGACACGGCTGAACGGCTTTTTATGTTCGCCTTCATGCTGGAATGCAGCGAACTTCAACGATTGTGCATCGATTTCTTGGTTCCAAGGTGAGGGGATTCCCTTCGGTTGTTGATCGCTCTCTTTAGGATGAATGAACCGGCGAAGCGAGCGGTTCACTTGGAGATTGCGCGAGCGACGAAGAGCGAAGTGTTTTACCCGGTCGTTTGGCGCAGTCTCTCCAATCGAGATTTTCTTCGTGAACGCTTCGACTTAGACGAAGTCGTTGGTTTCATCAAGGCGTCTACTTCATCGGTGGACGATCGTTTTCGTCTCATCTGCGCCTGGGGCGAGCAAAACCAGAAGACTTGGAAGGAAATGGGAGTCTGTTTTCCGCTTTCAGGCAACTGATTGGCTGCATTGACGTCGGCGATTTGTCCCGAGGGACTGTCGATGAGTTTCAAAGTGGCTACTCGCAATTCATACTAAATCAGGATTGCGCGTGAGTCTTCAGCGGTTCCTGTTGCCGTCCCACTCGCGTTGGTTTCTTTTTAATCTTCTTTCTTTTCAGGAATCACTTTGCTGCCATTCAGGACAATCTCGCTCCAAACGACTCTATCGTCTACGGCCGAGCGTCAAAGGCGACGGCAAAACCGCGTGTCTAACGACTTTGCCGCAGTTCGAGCAAGACGGGAAAATGGAGGTTCGTTTCCCGCTTCTCGATGGGCGCGGCGTTGCCAGTCTCAACGGTGAGTCGTCTATCGCGACCTTTTCGTTTTGTCTCGCAAGCAAGAAATGTCACATCGCCGTGCTTTTGGTCTTTCAGGCAACGTCTACTGCATTGGTGGACAAACGCCTGGCAAATCGGATGCGTTGCCGACAGTCACGGTGATCGATGGCCGGACGGGAGGCGTCACGCAGGCGCCACCACTCCAGACCCCTCGCCAATTTACAGCTGTTGCCGCGTCTGTCAACGAACTGTTTGTCTGTGGCGGCTACGACGGGGATGGTTGTCTGTCGAGCTGCGAGCGCTGGGTGGAAGGAAGGTGAGTTGTTGTTTGTGGCCGTCGCGTTGTTGTCCGTCTTTTCGTTCTCAGTCACCGTCTTCTTCTTCTCTTTCGCCCACAGTCCGTCCTGGCAACCACTGCCACCACTCAAGACAGCACGCAGCAAGGCCGCCGCGATTGTCTTGTCTGGAGACGACGCTTTTCTGCCCAACGCACCGCATCTCCTCTTGACTGGGGGGTAGATGGCAGTGTCCTGTCCGACGTGTCGCTGCTGAGTCTTGGGGGGGACGGTGATGCGCTAGCGTGGATCGAATTGGCGCCGATGAACCACGCGCGCTACAACCACGGAATCGCTCTCTTTGCTGGACGGATTCTCGTTGTGGCTGGTCAGAACCGCGACTCTGTGGAGATGCTGACGACCCCGCGGGCAGTCGGTGACCCCGGCCAGTGGACTGACCTCAAACCAATCGGTGTTGCTGAACCCTTCCAAGTTCGCCTCGCAGTCCATCGGAATCGGCTGCTCGCTTTCGGTATGTCGTGATGGACATTTTTTTATTATTTTTATCATCCGTGAGACGTAAATCATTTTTATTCACATTAAAGAATGTCTTTACGGTGACGATGAATCGCAAATTGAGGAATTCGTCGCCGACACAACCGGCCAAACGGTCGGCGAAGAGGTGAGATTTTTTCATGTTTCATTTCACTTTGATGTTGTTGGACGACTGACACATTTGCGTTTGCGTGGCAACGGCGGTGTTGTGACTGACTGCCTTTCAGCTTCGATTTTATCAACACGCAGACAAAGATTCTTACTTTATTGTTCCTTTTGTACTTATTTGCAGGTCGATTTGAAGCAATTCAAGTGGCGCAGCATTGCCGGTTGTCCGGATGCTCTCAAGAACATTTATGGCGCCGTCGTCGTTGACATCAGCCGGGAACCCCCCAAATAATCCCGCATGATTTTGATATATCAAATTCATTGTCAATCCATTGTTTTGTTATTGGTATTGGAACTTCGATTGGTTTCTCGACTTCAATGGAACAACAGGTAGCAAAATGTATGACTGTTACAAGATATTAAACTAATTACGCTTTAACAAATAAAGGGGAGTCACTTAATATAAAGGGTTTGATTAATTTAACTAAATATGACTAATCTTGGTAAGTCGAAATGTAACCACAGAAATTCGTTAAATAAATACATGCTACTGAATAAGTGCAAGTAAACAAAAGTCTGCATTAACTCTTCGGGTATTCATCATTATTTTAAACGCTTTATTAAGGTACATTAGGATGGTATTGAGACTTAATGGTAAAGTCATTTGCTTTTATGAGTTAAGAACATCAGGTTTCTTTGAAAGCTTTTTGTAGATCATTTGGACCATGTAAAACAAATAATTTTTCTTAATTAGGTTTTAAAATATTCGGGTATTGGTAGTTTGTAAGAGAATTTAATCCATCAAGACATTATGATCGTGACATTAATTCGAATGCTTCCCTGCAATCATTTATGGTTAAAACGGTTGTCAGATAATTTAATTTGGAACATACAGCAAACGCCTAAAAGCGGTACTTTAACGGCCATATCAATATCAGTTTCTCAGCCCCAATAAACTGTTTCGTTACTACTTCAATCGGACCAACTTAAATCAGCAACGTGTAAAAGACGTTGACGACAAAGACGACTCTAACAAGAGGTCTGTGAGAAGAGGTGTTAGGCGACGGTCTCACATATTTGTTTACGTGTTTATTTTGATTAAATCCCTCTTATTCCCTTACAACATAAACAGCCGTGAGTAGATTTGTCTACTTTAGTTCCATATAAGCCCAAAGTAGGTTAGTAGGTCGCAATCATCCTTCTGCCATTCCTGCTACGCGTTTTGCTGTCTGCGGCCTCAAGCTCCGTTTCGATCACATTGCGAGCATTTTGCGACGCTCCGATTGGGCGATGAGGACGCAAAGTGGGTTGACCTGGTGGAAATGCACCAAACGCGTTTATTCTACGGCATTACTCTGTTCGCCGGCGGGTTTTCGTGGTGGTCGGGAAACCTGCGCGAGATGAAATGCTCAGCTCAGTTGGCCCCCAAAAGAGTTCGGCGACCTCGGCCAGTGGACAGACCTCTCTCCCATTGGTCTACCTATCTGAATTTTTTTACGTTTTGTCATCCTACCCCAAGTAAATTTACGGAATTTTATCTCAATTAGTCATTTAAATGTCCTCACTGTATAACTTTCCGCGGAAGGTTTTAAAAAATCCAGTTTCACG
Source organism: Proteocephalus fallax (assembly GCA_028672205.1). Classification (NCBI taxonomy): domain Eukaryota; kingdom Metazoa; phylum Platyhelminthes; class Cestoda; order Proteocephalidea; family Proteocephalidae; genus Proteocephalus; species Proteocephalus fallax. The sequence goes on along the minus strand of JAPUBX010001668.1, from coordinate 11,883 downwards.
CGGCCCACCTCTAATGTAAACCAGATTGTCTTTAGCAAGCTCCTTCAAATTGCGTCTGGCTCACCATTTAAGGACGCTGAATCTGACGCTACCGTTTATCAGAGGCTAAACAAATTACAAATTCACTGTCACGTTGAAATCAAGGTTGGCCTTTTTTAACACAACAATGGCTAGATGCATTGTTGTCAACGCACATACTGGCCATTCATCTACGGCAAATATCTTCTATCTTCTGAATCAATTCCCTACAGATGCCTCCTCTCTTGGACAAGCTTTCCCGCTACATTCACGTCTCATCAACAAATGTAGGATTGTCGAAGGATTCTAAAACTGTGCTAACACAAGGACCTTTATGATCGACGAGGAAACAATAGAACGTCAGGGAATGCACAATGGAATACAATCAGCTGTGCGGTTGGTGTCGCGATGTCATAGAGTACAGAGAGTTGAATTCTTTCTCGTCATTGGTTTAGAATGAACAAACAGAAGGGCACTTCCTACGAGTTTATTGTTATTTTTACACATTCAAAACAAGGTTATGATTATGTCTCCATTGCTTGCCGATTTGGTTGCTCGTCAACGGCTCCAACAATGAGCCTGGGAATTCGAAAACTTGACGCTTAAATTTCGTACCCATTACAAAATAGAGAGTTAAATATTATTTATGCTTTGCACCAATTAAAAATGTATCTCGCATATTCATCTTACTCGGTGCAACACCTTTTCCACTAAGTGACGATTGTATGCGATAGGATTCTACAAGCAGCAATGAATTCGACAGATCTTTCAGCAGTTAAACGGAAGCGTCGACTCTGGGTGCCTGCTTTAGATAACCAATTAAGGTTTCAAATTCGATGTTGGGATTCTTCGGTAGGCAAGGGTTCTTAAAGGAATCGAACGTGTTCGCGTGATGAACATGAACAAATGAAAAACTCAAGAGAACGAAAAACGAAATACCTCACAATTAAGATTGTTTATTCCAGTGAATAAAGGAATAATTCCGTCTTCCTCTATTAGATATCCCTTAGGTTGCAAGAGACAGTAGTCGGCTGTAGACGAAAACTCTCCTTTAAAATTAAAGAAAACGTTATTTTTAATTTTAAAACTTCCAATCAGGTTGTAGTAGTTGTTTTTTTGTCTCAAATAATAGGGATTTGTTTTCATGGAACTGTAGTGACCTTAAATTGTGTGTTTATTTATTCAAGACCCATGACATCCATTGGACTGGCACCCCATTGGCTAACTCACACCACACCGGATTCGGTTACCTCAACGTAGATAAATTAAGACAACATCGACGACACTTGGCCGGCCCCCACTTTTGACCACGACACGCCCCACGTGTGCCGAGACAGGACTCGCCTGCAGCGGGCGCTAAGCATCGCGCCTTGTCGGCGTTTTCGGCCCAGATCGGGCCCTAACTATTGTTTGAATCATAAACAATATTATACATTCCCGACCTTCGTCTTTGGCCATCGTGCCATTCTGATTTTTGAGCCACGAAGTCTTCCAATTACCATAGAACCAGAGTTATATCGAAACTTGGACTTCTTCTACCCTCGTGTCGTGAACGGTTATCTTCCATCCTGCTCTGTGTTTTTCCTCGAGATCATGACGAAACCTTTGGCTCGCAGAGAGAAGAATATCATGCCCAGAAAGGCAGTTTCATCCAGAATATCGACAAGTGAACGCCGACCGTCTCCCTCCCCGTCCGTCAATAAGGACGACGACAAAACACTGTCAAAGATGGACCAACACTGCGAAGTAGTTTCCTAACTAGGCGATTTCTATGTCTGCGCTTCAGAACACGATACTGAATAAGGACCAGCCATCAGATATCCATTCCTCGGCTATGGAAAGAGAGCCGATGCCCTGTACCCCTGCTCCTGAACAAGAGCCGACGCCTTCCACGCCTGTTACTTTCCCTCGACCATACGCTATCGATCCCGTTACTATTCGATCCTTTAACACTCATATCGTTCATCTGTCTCTTGCAATAAACTCACCCGTTTACATAGATTGGTTGCAAGGGACATGAGTTGGCATGCACAGAAAAGTATTGTAATCCTAAATGGTAAAAAGGCACACTAATGATAATTCTTAATTGGTTAATATAAAAACTTCAAGAAGTTCCTTCTTCGAAGAAGGAACTAAAACATAACTATGCAGACTTTATACATAAACTGTAATAATCTATTAAAAAAATTAGAAACGAAAGGAATATTCAATTTTGATGAAGTCTTTGAATGGTCGTGAAAACATATTTCAACCATAATTGGTTTAACAGTTTATTCCGGGAACACCATGATATGAACACGAAACTTTCGATTTCGATGCTTATTTGATAAAAATTGAATCTATTAACAATAAATATTGCTATCCAAAGCCCCGCATATTTCAATATCGATAACAATAATAATAGGTTAGGCCTTCAATAATAAAAAAAACAATGAAAATGCGACGCCTTTTATTTTTATTAGCAAGACGACATCAAATAAGTAATGACCGAATTGCGATATGCCATCGTTCTTGTCGCCTTTTTACGGTTTTGCCAACTTACTGGTCCAACTGATCTGTATTTTAAAAAAACTGTGAATTTAGAGTTACAGAAGGGCTAATTAATATGCGAGCTTCGTTGATTGGGGACCTAGGTAAGTGTGTGCAATGATGATAAATGGATGAAGAGCCAAGGAAGCCCTCAAGAAGACGAGGTCAATTTGAAAAGCCAACGAAGAGTTGGAAAGATTCACAGCGGAACAGGATTTAAACAAAGCCGTTTAAGCTCACCCAGAATCTCCTGTAGCTTGAAAAACGCTTGTCGGGAGAAGGAAAGTGTGGGTAACGTCGAGGGATTGGTGAACCGGATGAGGTCAGCATCGCTAATCGGCCACTCGGGTCACTTCAAACGATTAATAAACGTCTGGAAATTAAAATGTTTTAATACCATTAAGAACCTTGATTTTAATTGGTTTGCTTGGCAACGCCTGTAAAAATATAATTGAATCATGAGAGTAAAGAACAGTTTGTCTTGGGCGAAAAACGGTTTCTCAACACCTTCCCTCTGGAAACAGCGAGATGGACCTGTGGCAGATTCGGTCAGATAGATGTCATCTCCTCGTGCAACTGCAAAAGCCTGTAGGGGTTCCAAAAACCTAGTGTGGCATAACGATTCGTCAAACTTTAGTGCCCGAATCGCCATAGTTAACTTATGAAAACGAATACTTCTGCATATGCGACGTCCCACTGATAGCTTACTTCTAAATATGGAATACCCTAGTTCGATTTACTGTTACACTTTTACCTTGCTGGTTCGTCGCGCGGTTTGGGATACGTTAGTTGTTACGCACGCCACTGGCTGCATGTATAGTCTTTACACCTGGTTACTTAACTTGTGTTCGTCTATCGATAATAAACCTCCCCCCACAATCTCTCCTCCTGTTTGCTCCATTCTGCCTCAGTATCAAGGTGCACACTCACTCATATTCTCTTCAGGTATTCGAAGTTACGAGGACATAATATTTGGTGATAGCGGCGTTAAACGTGAAAGTAACCACGTTTTATTACCTACACGCCTTCTCGTAGTTATAAATACCCCAACAAAATGCACCCATCTGAGCAACAAGAATATTAGGATGCGTTTTAGACCCCACCGTTCGAGGGGCCACATGAAACTATCAGACATCTTTCCCCCCACAATACCTCCAACCGCCAACCCTTCAATTGACCGATAATTTCGGCCAATGGATTCCTTACGCTCGTATCTACTTCGAATTGTGTCCCAGAACCCTACTGCAAACTGGTCCTCCGCGCAATCTTTGCCCCTGAAGTTGCCTACCGAAGTAGACGGTCTTGCCTCCTCCCCCTCGCCCTATACTTGCAATATTTGGAAGCCCTAGAGCAGCTGTTTCAGTCCAGTTCGTGCACTAATGACGCCTACTTTAAACTCCTACAATCGCATCCAGCAAGACGGGGAGTGCCTGTGAGACTTCTACATCGCGCTAAAACACCTCTCATACCAGGCCTTCTACCCTCAAGGATACGAAGAGTAAACGTTCAGCGTAATGCTACGGGGAATCCGTGACCCCAGCCTCGCCTATATTTTCACGAGACATTCGCCGTCTTATGCTTAGGAGGCCATTTACCTGTGCGTCACCAGCCCAGTTCTAATTTCCCCTTGCTTTCGCCAACCCCATCGCTGACAGGCCCACCCACGGAAATCTCCACCCAACCACAAACGACATACGCGTTCCCAAAACTGGAAACCCCTACAACGAGGTACGCGCCCCCCACCTAGAAACCTGGACTGCCACTATTGCTCCCAATTCGGCAAAAACGCCAGAGCGCATGGCATCAAAAAAGGTCACTCTAACGTACCTTTATCCGTTCTAACCAAACTCTCAACGAGTTTTAAACCGCTAACTATTACAGGATCAATGCAGGTTAAGAACTCTAGCTTCCTAGTAGACACTGGTGCAGCCGTCTCTATTATCAACGAAGGAATCTTGTGTGGTTCACGACTTATCCTCTCCTTATTTCCCCAAATACAAGTCATAGCCGCCAATAACTCCCACCTTACGATTTCCGGTTCTTCTACAATCCCCGTCACTCTCAATGGCTGGACAAGAGATCAAGTGGAACGCTATCCTCGGCCGTGATTTCTTTAGGAAAAATGTTCTGGCCATTAATTTCTCCAAAACGTGTGAATCCTTAACCCTGGCCAATGAAAAGAAGACACGCGACCTCAGTAGCGTAGATGTTAGCTACCCCCAAACACTGAACCTTCTTCCATCGAGCAGATCCTACCCGACAACATCCCAGGGACCGACCGCCAGTCCCTTTACAAAGCGATGGTTCCGTTCACAAACGTTTTCATTTGGGCCGACCAGGCCATCGGACGGACAAATTTCATACAACATTGGATTGACACAGGTTCCTCAACCCCCCAACACTTTCCTCCGCGCAGAATACTCTTTCACCAAGGCATCATCAAACCCTCCAGCTTCCTATGGGCCGCTCCCGTCACCCTAGGTCTTAAAGAAAACAATTATTTCAGGCTATACATCGATTACAGTCGCCTTAACGCCGTCACAACTAAAAATGCTTTCCCCCTACCCCGTATGGATGACTTGTTAGCGGTCATGGCGGATCAGAAGTACTTTACATCTCTGGACCTCTACTCCAGCTACTGGCAGATTAAAGTACACCCTGAAGACCGTGCGAAAATTGCTTTCACACTGCCTACCGGAGTTTACGAGTTTACTACACTCCCTATAAGGCCTCGTAGAATGCGAGCTATGACACCAGCTGACCTTCCAATTTCTGGACGCTTCCTCGCGTGGAACCGACATGCAGCTCGTTTGCTCAAGAATTGTGTAACGTGCACTAATTCAACTAAAGGCCTCGGTAGAAATTGAGCTTCACTTTATTTTTACGATGTCGAAATTATCCATGAATATCAGTCTCCTTCGTAACCATTACATTTATTGTTCTTTTTACACATTCAAAACAAAGTTATGATTATGTCTCTATTGCTTGCCGATTTGGTTGCTCGTCAACGCCTCTAACACAGAGCCTGGTCATTGGAAATCTTAACATTTAAATGTCGTACCTATAGTACAATAAAGAGTAAAATATTTTTCATGCTTTCCACAAATTCAAAATGTATCTGGCGTATTAATAGTAGTCGGTGCAACTAATTGTTTTTACTAATTTCCGATTTTACGCCATAAGATTTAACAAGCAGCAAATAATTCTACAGATGTTTCAGCCGTTTAACGGAAGGGCATACCAAGGGCACTCCAATTGCACAAGCCACGTTGATTTTACTGCAGAACTCGGCAATTCAATGATGGACGTTCCCATTTTGTATCCGAAATAGTTCAATTTAAGTTCAATGGGTTCAAGCGTGATTGTCAGAAGATTAATTGCTACGTAAATTCAGCTTGTAACGAGTCTTCGCTTAGACCTGCAGTTTAATATGTTCACGTTTATCAACTTTTCTTTTCTTCGTTGCACAATGTTGTTAAAAGCAAACGAGCTGCCCGAAAAACCTGTCGGTTCTGCGCGAGAAAGCATCCTGGAATTTAAAAGTCAGCTGGTGCCATAGCTCGCATTTGATAGTGCGCGCAATTGAAACGCATAAAGTGCACTTCTGTCTGTTCATTCTAAAGCAATGACAAGGAAAGATAAAACTCGTTGTACTCCGTGACCTAGAGACACACACCGCACAACTGATTGAATTCCAGTATGCATACCCTTATTATTCTGTGAATTGCAGATTGTAAAACTGCATTAAAATGGTTTGCGTGTGCTTCTTTTTTTAAGGATAAATACCCGAAAAATTACTACTGAGACCCTTTACACTGCGAAAACAACCGCACCTTTATTTTATTTACTTGATAGACGTTCTTGGAAGAAACCTTCCCTCGAGTTGTCTTCGGATCTTTTCGGTTATTTGGTTGATTGGGCAAGGTCCCGAGTCCTTGGAAACAGCGACGGTGTCGAAATGAAGGTTTTCCACAAATTTTGTCTGCGGCGTATATAAAAAGCGGACCCCTGCAATCATCTCGAGAACTAAAAATATACGACACGATTGTTTAAACGCGGAGATACGCCCGGGCTTTTAGGTTTCAACAGGGGGCACTAACAGTATTAACATTATATGTGTATTATTATTTTAAATAAATAAGTAACTATAACAGAACTTGAACATTGAGTAATCCCGCATCCTTCTCCTAGTTTGATAACTCCAATGTTGATGTTTCTACCTAAAGTATTTGGCGAGAATAACATTTACATTTTACCGAACCTAAAAAAACGTAAAATGTGTTAGCACTGCCTCAAAAACAATGTGCAAATTTAGAGTTGCCGTTGCCACAACCTACTTAGAGGTTTTCGCAGATTCCGACTTCGATTAGAAAATATTCCATACAAATGAATTCAATACAATACGAAATGCCAACTTAAGAAAATATTCATCGTAACTCGTTTTTTTACCCCGCGTGTCGTATAATTTCTATTTTTTTAAACAAGTAGGCGAAAAAACAAACGTCTTTTCCGCTAGGGCAAATGTCGAGACATTAAACTCATTTCGATATTGATAATGGCTGTGGTAAGTCGCAACAATCAGATTTGCATAGATTAGCTGTTCACAACATCAAAACCCGGTTAAATCTGAAAAAAATACAAAAACCATTACAGAAACCCCTCGCTCATATCCACCAAATTTTTCCCTATACCTCCATGCTTTGAACGATTGCTTACTATTCTGTTGTCAAGCATTGGGTCTCCTTCTACTAAGTCTTTGCTCAAGTAGAATAAAATCTTTGTTCCATGCACGTATAATTCGCCTAATTGTATATTGTTCCCGAGCAATTTCCCCGGGACTTTCATGTTCTGACAATTAAACCCTTCGTTTGTTTTTTTAAAATGATAGTTTTATAAGTGGCCTTCCTATGCTCGTCATTCAAGAAATCGTGGTTCAACGCCACTACAATTGTTGTTCAAAAATCGCTTCTTGTATTTTAAATGACCCCTTCTATCCTTTCTTTGAAGGTTTATCTAAGTTGTTTATCAATGCGTAAGCTCTACCGTTCAATATTTACATGATTGGCGGCATGTCGCAATTCGGTAATTCTTTGTTGTTAAATTGTCTTGTTTTATTTTTGGTAAAGTTAAATAATTTTCCCATTTAAACCAGAAGCTAACGATTGTTTTATATTCTCCAAAAGCAGCCGAACCAGAAGCACTCCCTTGAAACAGAAGCAGAGACGGTCGCATTAAGATTATTGAACCATTTGGTCGCCCAACACGTTCTATTTGACATTATCCAAAGTGATCAAACTTCGAAAGCGCAGATTTAAGCCATTTCTGACAACGAAATGCGTAGCAGGAAGTGCAGAAGAATGATTGCAACCAACTCACCTTTTTTGGCGAATAACTTACACGAGGAGAGCAAACAAACGCTTGTTGTTCCGTCGTGCCCACAAACGAATATTTTTCTGCAAAATGTACCGAGCTGTCATCAGTGGCCGTGGCCTGGCGTCTTAGGGTCAAACGATCCTGGAAGTTAAACGACTGAGCGTTATTGTCACAAGATCGATTGCTTATTAAATTGACCCTGCCTTGAACCAAAAAGCAATGCTCAACATTGTCATTTTTTGTTTTGGTATGCTTGTGTTTATTTCATTGATTTAATTTCGAGCAATCACAATATCAGCTAGAACGTTTAGTTGGTGGGGTGAAGCTAACATCTACGCCACTAAGTTCGCGTGTTCTCTTGTCATTGGTCAGGCTTATGGATTCGAATGTTTTCGAGAAATTAATGGCCTGTGCAGTTTTCCTCAAGAAATAACAGTCAGGGATTGCGTTCAACTTGATCTCTGGGAAGACAAAAAACGGTTGTGAAATGTCCGGCCATTGAGAGTGACGTGGATTTTAGCAGAACCGGCAATCGTAAGGTGGGAGTTATTTTCGGCCACGACTTGTTATTGGGAAAATTAGGAGAGGATAAGTCGTGAACCACGCAGGATTCGCTCATTGATAATGGAGACAACTGCACCAGTGTCTACTTGGAAGCTGGACCTTTTACTCAGACTTCTGCCTGTAATGGTGAGCGGTTTAAAAATCGTTGAGAGTTTGGTTAGAACGGATAAAGGTACGTAAGAGTTACCTTTGTTTTGGCCACACGCTCTGGCGTTTCTGAGCTATTGGGAGCAATAGTAGCAGCCCGGGTTTCTAGAAAAATGGCGCGCGTACCTCGTTGGAGGGGTTTCAAGTTTTGGGAACGCGTATGTCGCTTGTGGTGGGCTGTAGATGTCCGGGAATTTGCCTGTAAGTTGTGGTGTATTGGCGGAATTGTCGAGAAAATATTGGCTAGCCTAGGATAACGAATTCCCCGTTGCAACACGCTTTACGTAAACTCTTCGTTGCCTTGTAAGTTGGAAGGCCTGGGATGAGAGGTTTTTTAGCGTCATCTAGAGGTCTCGCAAACACTCCGCGTCTGAATGAAAATCTTAAGTAATCACTATGCGAAACCCGCCTAATAAAACGCATTCAAAATTAAAAAAAAGCCTTTTTAAGAAAACGCGTGCAACATAACAGTTTATTTTTTTAGTAAAGGAAATGATGCAAACGTAGTTGTAACAACTTATTTCCGGATGGGATTCTGAATGCCTAGGTATAGTCAGCAGCTTTCAAAGCGTATACAAGAAGCTACTTTTACAGAAACTTGACACGAATTCAGAGAGTTTATTTGCTCAAAGGATTGCATATTTGGTTACCTGTAGCGGGAACAAACCAGTTTTGAAGTGAACAGGGGGTTTAAAAAATTAAAAAAATGATTTGAATAGAATCAACATTTATAAATACGAATTGAAGCTCATGTACACAGGCATGACACTCATTTGTAGTGAAACTTTTTCCCGGTTGACTGCGTTAAATACTGTTTGAACCGGCTAAAACATTCGGTAGCGAATACATTTCGTCTTCTTCGGCTTCCTCAGATGCCCGAACTGAAGGATCAACTTACATGTTCGACGACACTTTTAAAATGGCGAGAGCAAATGTTAATCAATTGTTTAGTTTATTACGTAAATATGGACGTTTTGGCAGGATAATTGATTTGAAGACGTCCTATAATTAACAAGATGGGGTCCCTATGAATGTTTTTATTTTTTTGACTGCCGTGCCCCCAATTTCGATGTTGTGATAACTTGTTAACCTGCTTTTGCGACATTCTTAGAATACGGTGTATGCACATAAAATGCTACTTATGTATGTTTCGTGTTCCAAACTGGATGTAAAATGATTAGGAGAATTAAGATCATTTAAGCAAAAAAGGCGCCGTTTGTTTGAAGTTGAAAATCATAAAGTATGGATACAAATTTCTTTAAAGTAGTATGCAGGTAATTCTTATAACTTGCTGTTATTGTGTTTGGCAAAAGACGACCCGAGTTTGTGAAAAACACCATATAGACCAACAAACAGTCATCTATTAGAAATCGATATTGTTCCGTAGTCTAACATTTTCCTGAAATTCAAACCCAGCAACATGCTAGTACGTTGGTATGCTTAACACTTCGCAACATAAATCATACCGAAGGCTGTCCTTTTGTTTACCTTAAACAAGAAACGGTTTGATGTATGTCCAACAGAACGCCAGTGGAGAAAAGAAGCGCCGTGAGGACACTACATGAACTTCCGGCGGCTAATTAAATCATCGAAACCCGATTGTTTCGTTCAAGTAACTGCTATTTTATGTTAACCCAGATCTCTAGTCATTCTGTGAATAAGTTAAAATAAAATGAATTAAAAAAATCGAAACCGTGCGAGCTCGTCAGAAAATAATTCAAGTTCGTTGAATACTGCCACTGAGTAGCTCTATAATTTCGACAAGTAATTGCTTCTACAAATGTTGTTCAAAATCAAGTTTATGTTTTCCTTGTTGTCCTATGCTTATCTGTTTTGTAAACAAACATATAGTCAATACCAATACCATCAACAATAGTTTAAATAGAGTTCTGTTGACATTAAACGCAATAGCAGCTGATTGATAATTATAAAAACGCATTCAAAAACCGCAGAACTTAAACAAATCCGAACGAAAACAGATTAACATTTTTTTCTCTGATTAAACCTTTGGTTATTAAAAAAACTCAGAATGCACGCCGAATGTTTAAAAAAGTACTGATGAGGCCGAAGATTGTGCGAAAATACGAATTATTTTATCGATAAGACAGTAATTTTGGAAATCATTCCCTGATTTTAGATATTTTCTTGCAAATGCAACAAAATACACCGTTATATTTATATTCAGAAAATTATAATATAAAGTTAAGTGTAATAATATATTATAGATAATATTTTACACGAAATATTGTTTTAATATTGTTGACTTAATTGCGAAGGTATGAAACAATAAAGTTGCATTGAAATACCGACGTTTCGGTTTTCTTCTGATGAGCGCCCTCTTGTTAGCGGCAATCTCCCGACGTTTATTCTGTCTCTATTAAAATTGAACTTCCGTGTTCGAGCGATATATAGGCATGGCTTTCGGTCGTGGAATCAAGTTTACGTCGAAAGGAATTGTCGCTGAAAAAACCAAGTTTCATCATGTCGTGGCGTCATTGATAGAGGATCTAGTTACCTTAACGCCACATTATCGTAACGCGTACACTGTGCTTAAGACAGCTCTGATTCGGCAGTATGCGATAACAAGCCTAAATCCCAAAAACGCTCTTTTTAATGATGGGGAATTTGGTGACGAGAGACCTTCGCCACTGCTGCAGCGCCACGCGTACCGGCTTATCGGTTAGCAAGACGTCAGCGAATGTATAATTAGCACACCTGTTATCCCAAAAGCTGCCAACAGTCGTCAAAGCTTCTTTTGCTCTTCTCCCACCCGCTGCCGCTGGTCCGGGTTAGGCAGAGTACGCCGACCGTAACCGCCCTTATTCTGGTCATGCATCAGTGGCCGCTGTGACAAGACCCCCACAGACTCCAACTAACGACGAGGTTCAAGAGTTGCGTGACTTGAGGCACCAAATGCGTAACTTGCTGGAGAACAAGGATCGCTCGCAGCGTCAACGGAGGCCACCGATGGCCGTTAACACAAGCAAGCAAGACGACACGCTCTGCTGGTATCATCAGTGGTTCGGGCCCAAAGCAAGAAGCTGCCGTTCTCCATGTTACTTGCGTCGGGAAACGAAGAGGCCAGGCAGTGAGTGCGGCTTTCACCCCGCCTGGCAAGTATACGCCAAGCCGCATTCCGTTTGTGAAGGACGTCGAACGCGGTCGCCAGTGTCATGGTGGACTCCGGCGCTGACGTGAGCGCTATTCCCTCTCTATATCTGACCGTTAACACCTTGACACAGATTTCGTCCT
>JAPUBX010001667.1:0-38411 GCA_028672205.1 Proteocephalus fallax | reverse complement strand
TGCGAACTATGCATTTCAAATTGGCATAAGTAAATAGTAATTGCTACTTCGGTTTTAAAAGGGGTCGCAAAACTAGTTGAATGAATTTGCTTTTTTTTGGTTGGTTGATTGTTCAATGTATTAAATGCCATATTCGGTTTGAAGGTGAATAAACAAACAATGCTTTCTTCCTCGTGGAAAACAGAAGGCGTACACTTATTACAAATTCATATGCAGCCACTATTGTATGCTTTTGTGGAGAATCGACCTGCTTTATAGCTGTCGACAAAGTAAATAATAATTTAAATGAAATTGTTCTATGTTTGAACTACGATTGATTCAGTCCACAAATACAACTTCTAAAATGTTTTGTTAATGATAAGCAAATTGATTTTTTTTATCTTTCTCCTCCTCCACCTTCTATTTATCAGTTGCATCGTTCAATTTATCCCGAAATTCGTCGTTCTCACCTTCTCCTCAACCTTAATTTTTTTTCTTCGAATTCGTCAATCTCCAGCTTGTCAGTTTCCTCGACGTATTTTTCCATATTCTATTTGTTCAACCTAATATTCTCCTCCTTATCCTAATTTTGTTTTGCATTCATTCCTGCACTTAATTTACTTACTGTTATTATTTTTGTACACAATTCTCTGTTTCTTGTACTTCGATGAATAACTCCTAATTCTCTAGCTCCCTTTCCTTATCGTTCTTAACTTCTTTTATCTTCTCCACCTAGTTATTCTTCTTAGACGTTTCCTCCATCACTAGGATATTCAATTCTTGGACGTTATACTTAATCTTCGTCTTCTTCTTCCAATTAATATCTTTCTTTATCCGCCTCTTTTCTACTTCTCTTTATATCTCAGGTCCTTTTCTTTACACCGAAATTGATTATCATCCTCCTCAACATTAACCTTCATCTTCCTGATATATTTATCTTTCTACAACTCTTTGTCTGAATTTTAACATTTTGACACTGTGGAATGCAAAATTAATGTTAGAAATTGTTTGTCTGTTCAAAAGACAACTTTTGATGTACCATTGAGTGTGAATCTAAGTTCTCCTACCGACATCTGGGGTATGCTTTCAAACAATAATTGCGTCCATGTAAATTAACAAACATTATGGGTTATATAATCTCCATGAAAGATTAAGAAAGAATAATACCATCATCAAGAACGTTCTCTGTGCTGTGTTACAAAAGATGGGTTTCTCTTAAAACGGCTAATGCTCCAGCAGAAAAAGATCTCTGCAACACGAGAGCGTGTGCTTTTTGAAAGATAACGCCCCAAGTGGTTATCATCTTTCGCAACAACGACGAGAATCTTTTGATTCTGTCTGATATTTGTCGGCTAAAATAAAGGAACAAGTCTTATCGAAAACACTTTTTTGCCGGCAAGCCAATGAATGAACGCTAAAATCTCTCTAATCTCCCATAGGTCGATGAAGGCCGCACGGTGAACGCACATCGTGAACATTTCGACTTAGACAAAGTCGTTATTTTCGTCAAGGCGTCCACTTCGAATGCAGACGAACTGTTTCGTCTGATCTGTGCATGGGGGGACAACAACAATAGGGACTTGAAGACTAATAAGGAACTGTTTGCCGCTTTTACTGAACTGATTGGCTGCATCGAGGTCGCCAATTTGTCCCAAGGTGCGGTCGATGCGTTTATAAGTGGTTTCTCGCATTTCAGACACAATCCGGATTGCGGGTGAGTCTTCAGCGGTAACAATTGTGTTGAGTTTATCTGGTATCTAGGTGCGCAACATCTTCTTGCATTTCAGGAAACATCTTTTGACAGCAAGGAACACGAAGAAACGCCTCCTTTACTTCGGCCGGGAAAAAGACGGAGACGGAGAAACCGCGTTTCTAACGACTTTGCCGCAGTTCGAGCAAGACCGGCAAATGGAAGTTCGTTTCGCGCTTCTCTTTTTGTGCAGCGTTGCCAGTCTAAACGGTAAGTCGTATAGCCGCGACATTTTCGTTATGGCTCGCAAGCAAGAAAGGTCACATCGCCGTGTTTTTGGTCTTTCAGGCAACGTCTACTGCATTGGTGAAGAATCGTGTAGCGATTTCGATGTCTTCCCAACAGTCACGGTGATCGATGGCCGGACAGGACGCGTAACAGAGGCGCCTTCACTTGAGACCGCTCGCCATTCGGCAGCTGTTGCCGCGTCTGCCAACGAACTGTTTGTCTGTGGCGGATGGGGAGGAACCGGGGTTGGTTATCTGTCGAGCTGCGAGCGCTGGGTTGAAGGAAGGTGAGTTGTTTGTAGCCGTGGCGTTGTTGTTGTCGTCCGCCTTTTCGTTTTCAGTCACCGTGTTTTGCTTCTTCTTTTTCGCCCACAGTCCGTCCTGGCGACCTCTGCCACCACTTAAGACAGCACGCGGCGAGGCAGCAGCGATTGTCTTGTCTGGAGACAACGCCATTCAGCCCAACGCATTGCATCTCATCTTGACAGGGGGGTGGGTTGGGAACAGTAACGTGTCCGACGTGTCTGTGCTGAGTCTTGTGGGGGACGGAGATGCGCCACGGTGGATCGAATTGGCGCCGATGAACCACGAGCGCAGAAACCACGGAATCGCTATCTTCGCTGGCCGCATTCTCGTTGTGGCCGGTGTGGGCTGCGACTCTGTCGAGATGCTGACCCTCCCGCGGGCAATCGGCGACCCCGGCCAGTGGACTGACCTAAACCCAATCGGTAACAGTTTCCCAGATTGGATTCGAATCGCAGTCCACCAGAATCGTCTGCTCGCTTTCGGTATGTCATGATGGACATTTGTATTATTTTTATTATCTGCGAAACTAAAGTTCTTCTTATTCACATAAAAGAACAAACTTTAGGTCGCGAATCACAAATTGAGGAATTCGTCGCCGAAACAACCGGACAAAAGGTCGACGAGGAGGTTTGAATTTTTCATGTTTCATTCGCCCTTAATGCACTTCTATGTAATTGTGACGACTAACGCATTTGCGTTGCCGTGGCAACCGCGGTGTTGAGACTGTATGCGTTTCTGCTTAAATATTATCAACGCGCAGACAAAGATTCGCTTTTCTTATTCATTTTGTGCTTCTTTGCAGGTTGATTTGAAGCGGTTCAAGTGGCGCCGCATTGCCGGTTCTCCATGATAATATTTTTGGCGCCGTCGTCGTTGACTTCAGTAAGGAACCCCCCTAATAACCCCACATGAATTATTAAATAACATATATAGCTCAAAACACATTCATTGTCATTCCAATTTTTGTTTTCTTTGGGATATTGGTACTCTTCAAATAATAATTAGTGTTAACGCTTTATTAAGGTTAATTTCGATAGTATTAAGACATTGTGTAATATGTGGCGGATAGTCGTTGTGTTTCCTGGTTATGAACATCGTTATTTGGGCTTTTCGATACAATAATTCTTCCTTTGATTTCGATCGTTATTGGCATTAATAATAATAATTGTAATGGTTACGAGGATGAAAAATTTAAGCAGTAAAAATAGGCAATATGTCAAGTTATATGTGTACAAAAATGTTGTTTAGTTCTTGTTTCACCTGCTCTGGTGATACTAAACATAAAGACAAATATGAATGACCGAATTGCGATATGCCGCTGGTTTTGTTGGTATTAAACGGTATAGTCTACGCATTGGTCGAAGAGATTAACATTCAGATAAACTGATAATGAGGATGGGATGGGTCACTTAAAATACGAGCAGCGTTTCGTGAAAAATTATTGAAGTTGCGTTCAACGATTATTTCTTCAATAGAGAGAATAGGCAGACCACTAGAAAACGAGATTATTTTAAAAAGTCTATATAGAGTAACAAAATCAGAACATTTAAAGACTGGGAAAATTATTAGAGAACAATATACAATATGGGAAATTATATAGGCATGAACAACGGTTTTTATGTGGCCAGAGCTCAATCCAAGTATGCTGAACCGACGAACAAGGAAGCAAAGTCGACGGCATTTATCAAAGACGGCATCCACATGATCACTCCATGATAACCGACTGTTAAAAATAACGCCGAGGAATTTAGAATTTGAGCTCGATGCGACATTATGAAGTGAAAGGATTTCAGGGGTTTTAACAGCTGACGTGAGACAAAATATGATGGAGATGCATTTTGACCATTTTCCGAAGACCACTCGAGAACCTCAGTGACTGCTTGCCCGAGCTGTTGAGAATCACCATCCGTCTTGCATGCATGGCATAAGGTCAAGTCATCGGCTTATGTTATGTGTCATGTCGTTTGGAGACCGAAGGCTCGATGTGTAGTAGTTGAACAGGAGAGTAGAAAGCACAGCGTCTTGCAGTACACCGCAGTTATTTTGCAAGGATTATGAGGCTTCATTTCCGACTCTGACATGTTGACGTCGATTGGACAAATAGTTTTGAAGCCAATTACTCAACCATCCTTCAACGGCGTCTTCACATAGTTGAAAGAGAATGCGGGACCGTGAGATAGTGTTAAAAGCAGAGGAGAAGTCCAAGAAACCTCCCTTCACAGCTATCGCTCCGGCATAAATTCAAGTATGGAGTGTGTGCGATAACGTAGCAACAGCGTCAAGTATGCTTGGATTCGATTTATAAACAAACTGAAGAGGGTCATCTGCAGCTTTAAGCGTGTCATCTTATTTAGAGAAGAAGTGCTTCTCAATCACTTTTAACCGCACGGATGAGTTGGCGATAGGTCTGTACTTCATAGGTCCGGTGGAACCATTTGCCGGTTTCAGAACTGGTGTTATAGCGACGTCTGTCTATTCCGAAGGAAAGCAACATTCCCCTAACGAATAATTCACAAGCTGGGTCACAATTGGAGAAATCTCGCGGTGACAGATTTTAAGAATCGCAGAAGCGACCATATCGGGACCAGCCGCGGTGCAGCTCTTGAGGCCAGCCAAATTTCGGGAGATAGAGGATTCGTTGCCACTGACGTGGCGTACTGAGTAGACGGCCTCGCCCCCTCTCCCATTGCCTCATACTGGCAGTATTTGGAAGCCCTAGAGCAGCTGTTTCAGTCCAGTTCGGGCACTACTGACGCCTATTTCAAACTGCTCAATCGCACTCAGCGAGACGGGGAGAGCCTACGCGACTTTTGTATAGCTCTTAAACACCTCTCGTTCCGTGTATTTCCGCCTCAGGGCAACGAAGACTTGACGTTTAGCGTGTTGCTACGTGGAATCCGCGACCCCAACCTCGCACACATTTTTACGAGGAACCCTTTGTCTAGCGCAAAAGAGGCAATCGCCTGCGCGTCAGCGGCCTAGCTCTAATTTCCCTTGCTTTCGCAAACCCTATTGTCAATTCACCGCAACTGCGAGACCCACCCCATAGCGATACCTTACTCCACCACAACCGACGTTCACGTTTCCAAAACTTGAAGCCCCTCCAACGAGGTACGCACGCACCTCTCTCAGAAACCCAGACTGCCACTATTACTCCCAATTCGGCAGAAACGCCAGAGCGTGTGGCCACAACAAAGGTAACTCGAACGTACCTTTATGCGTTCTTACCCAACTCTCAGAGAGTTTTAAACCGGTCACTATTACAGGCAGAATGCTGGGTAAGAAGTCATGCTTCCTAGTAGATACTGGTGCAGCCGTCTCCATTATCAACGAACGATACTGCGTGGTTCACGAATTATCCTCTCCCGATTTCCCCAAATACAAGTCGAAGCCGCGAATAACTCCCATCTTACGACTTCCGGTTCCGCTACAATCCCCTTTACTCTCAATAGCCGGACATTCCACCACCATTTTTTTGTCTCCCCCGAGATCAAGTGGAACGCCATCCTGATTTCTTGAGGAAAAATGTACGGGCCATTAATTTCTCCAGAACACCCAAATGCCTGCTCCTGACCGATGACAAGGAGACACGCGACCTCAGCGGTGTAGATGTCACCCACCCCTACCAACTGAACCCTCTTGCATTGAGCAGATCTTACCCGACAACATCCAAGAGACTGACCGCCAGTCCCTTAATAAGTCGTTGGTCAAGAAAAAACACAGGCGCCTTAACGCTGTCACAACCAAATACGCTTTTCCCCTACCTCGTATGGATGACTTGTTAGCGGTCATGGCGCATCAGAAGTACTTTGCAACTTTGGACTTCTCCTCCAGCTACTGGCAGATTGAAGTACACCCTGAAGACGGCGCTAAAACGGCCTTCACACTAGCTAGCGGACTCTACGAGTTTACCACACTCCCTACGGGCCTCGTCAACGCGGCGGCAACGTTACAAAGCTGGATGCAAAGAATACTCTAAGGTTTGTACCTTTCCTTCTGCCTCGTATATCTAGACGACGTAATAGTGTGCGGCGCTACAGTCAAGGAACTATTGCGGAATCAAACAGAGGTTTTATCGCGGTATGCACGAGCAGGTTTGACGCTGAACCCCTAGAAATGCGCCTTTCTACAACCGCAAATCCGCTTTCTCGGTGACATTGTAGGCCGCGACGGTCTCCACACAGACACCGACAAGGTCAAGGTCGTTAATGATGAAGTACGGTCTTTTCTTCGACTAGACGGCAATTACGGATCCTTTATCCCAACCTACGCCCGACTTGCCTTCCCACTAACACGACTAACCGAGAAGTCCTGCCCATTTCGTTGGACCCCTGACTGCGACCGTGCTTTTCCCCATCTCAAAGAGGCTCTTGCCGCCGCTCCGGTCCTAAGTTTCTCCGTACTTACCCGTGACGGCCCTCCGTTTATCCTGGACACGGACGCTAGTAGCCATGCCATTGGCGACGATGGCAAGGAACGTGTAATCCAATATGGTAGCCGCACTTTCGACAAGGCTAAACGGAACTACAGCGCTACCTGTCGCGAGATGTTGGCACTGGTTTTCTTCACGAAAATATTTGCCGCCTTCCTGAAAGGAAAACCCTTTATAAATCGGGCAGACCACTTGGCGCTCTAATTGCTCGAAGGTTTCCGGCTACCCGACTACAGGTGGCACAATGGCAATAAATGTTATCCTACTTTGAGTTTACAGTAGTCCACCGACCCGGAAAACAACACCTCAACGCCGACGCTCTCTCTCGCATCCCGATGCGCGAACCCCACAGCTGCCCCGTCTGTACCGACGAAGATGTCAACACGTTAATGGCATCGTCCTCCGCAAACAATTGGGCTGATCTGCAATCAAACGACTCCGACATCGGCCTTATTTACAATAGAATCGCCCACGGTTCCACAAAGCTGACAAAGAAACAAATGGCGGAAGAAAGCCATGCATCTGAAACCTTGCGGTCGTTCTGGCATAATCTATCGGTGAGGGATACAGTGCTCTTCTTCTAATACGATTCTAACTCCCCGGTTCGTCTGGTGCTTCCTCCAGCCCATGCACGCGCTATCGTACGAGAACTTCACCATCAGCTAAACCATGTTGGTAAGGGCAAATTGGACAAGGCCGCAAGAGATCGCTTCTGGTGCTCAAACCTTCTGACAGGAGATCGGCCTTGTATGCCAGGACTTTGATACCTGTAGACGCATCAAGCACTCCAACCATACCCCTCGTGCACCTCTCCAACCCATCGCGTTAGGCTATCCCAACCGGTACCTGCTCGTCATGGTCGATTTATTTTCTAAATGGGCTGAAGCCGAACCACTACCTGACCAGACAGCATTCTCCGTCGCCGATGCCATCGTACGCGCCTGGGTTACTAGGTTTGGCGTTCCAGACTGTATACACTCTGACCAAGGGTCCAACTTCGAAAGCAACTTGGTGGACGACCTGTGTAACAAACTCGGCATCATCAAAACCAGGACAACGCCATACCAACTGCAAGGTAATGGCCAAAAGGAAAGGACAAACAAATCTATCTTGTCCCTCCTGCGTGCTTTCATCGACACCTCGAATAACCATATGTGAGACACCCTCATCCCTCACTGCGTCCTGGCGTATCGGAGCACGTTCAACCAATCAACTGGGTTTACCCCAACTTTGATGACCTACGGCCGAGAACTACAACTCCCACTTAATGCCGACTTACCATTTACATCTCCTGTTCGCTCTATTCTGTCTCAGTTTAAAGGTGCATATTCATACCTTTTTCCCCAGGTCTTTGATCTTACGAGGACATTACAGAAGTGGTCGTCTTCATAACTTATATTCGATGGGCCAGTTAAGATACGAATATATCTATTATCAACCCTTTTGTATTCGTCACTAACCACGTTTTTGTGTTAGGGAATAAATGGAATCAAACGAACAAATTGCCGCGGTTTCGGTCCGAATTCCCCTCAGACTGGCAAGCTGATATGAAAGCGTGGATCACGGTCATCTAAGCACAAGTCTCTTGTCTGGGTATCACCAAGGAGCTGACCAAATTTTATGATTAAGTAGGCCCTCTGATGCCAGAAATTGTCAGCCGATTCTCCCACGCCACCAGAAATACAGGTGAAACTTCGTATACATCCATAAAAAACGATTATTTGTCAAATGTAATACAACGATTTGGACATCATCGTTCAACGCTACTTCAATAATTGTTCACTAATCGCTGCTCGTATTTTAAGTGACCCCTCCGATCCCCTCGCTACCAGTTTATCTGAATGTATATCTCTTTGACGAATGCGTAGACTATATAACATTCAATACCAACAAGAACAACGGCGTATCGCAATTCGGTAATTCCTATTTGACCGACTCACAACCCCCCGAAACGACAAAAAACGCGTCCAATCTTGTAGCTTTAAACATCCAACGCCAAGAAAACTTAACATGTCACAAAATGTCTTGGATGCAACCTCATTTAACGGCGACCTCAACGTACTAAGAAACAGTGGACGCCACTTCGACCTCAAGATCGCGGTGAGCCCATAAGTGAACGGTGTAATGTTGTATCTTACCAAATTTTATCGTCACTTAAAACCTTAGCTTAAGTGTGGTTTAAGGATGAAGATAATTCTAAAAAGGAACTCTCGACTATTTTTTTATCTGGACAAAGGTAACTTTTAGAGGTCTAATACGCAATAATTTGAATTCACGAAACAAATACAACCTCAGGATGTTTTATATATGATAAGGAAATGAAATTGTTTCTACCTTATTCTCCAGCCCCACCTTCTCTTTATCACTCTCGTTGTTTAATGAATCCCCATTTTTGTCTTTCTCTCCTTCTTTTCCCTACATTCGTTTGCTTAGTATTTTGAAATCTCCATCTTCTCAGTTTCCTCGACGCATTCTTCCATATCCCATTTGTTTATCTCAATTTCCACCTCCCAATCTTCATTTTGTTCATCATCCATTCCAGTACTTAATTTACTCACAACTATTCCTGATTCTCATGCTCAATGTTTTCTTATCGTTCTAGACTTCTCATATTTTCTCAAACTAGTTCTTTCTCTTACACGTTTTTTTCATCACTAGCTAATTCAATTTCTAGACATCATACTTAATCTTTTTTTTCTTCTTCTTCTTTTTATTGAGTTGGATTTTAAAATTCCCGAACTAAATGTTGGTAATGTTTTCACGCAGTAATTGCGTTCCTGTTCATTAACAAACGTAATAGGGTATATAAGTTCCGTGAAAGATGAAGACAGATTCAGTCCATCTAAAAGATTGTACTCTATGGTGTGCTATCAAAAATGGCTATCTTTGGAATCGGTTGATGTTGTAGTAGACAGAGATCTCCGAAATGTGACTGCGTGTGATTTTTGAAAGTCAATTTCCCAAGTCATTTCGATCTTTTTCAAAGACGACGAACATTTTCTGATGTTTTGTGATATCGGTTGGCTAATATATTTTAAGGAGTCAAACCGAAAAGCCTTGTTCTACAACTCGCAAGTTCAGCATTTTTTCTACGTCAACACACGAGAGTCATCAAGTTAATTTGAAGAAGCACGTTGAATAACGCTTTTGTTCGTGCTGCTTGTTTGCGACACGAATGAACACAATGACGCATTAAATACACCCTTTTCCATTAACATCCACATTTAATTTCGTCGTGCTGCAACAACAACGCTTTGACCTTGAAACTTTATATAATGGAACGCACAACGGCTTCAGCGCATTGCAGATTATACGCAATAAGATTTAATTATGTAACCTTAAGATTTCAAACAATGGAGAATTTTCGGAAAATTCTAAAGAAGTATGACACTAACTTTTTTTTTCACCTTGATTAATAAAATCAAATTTCGAAGTATTTGTTGACAATAAAATTGAATTGCAATTAAAAGGTCACCCTGTTATTCGGCGACGCATCATTTTGGCTTTCAGGCGCGACAGCAAACGGATTATTTTATACATAATTAACTTACATCCACATCAAACGGAATTGAAGGTATCATTAGCATTTTTATAGAATAATCCGGTTGAGCAACCTGCCTCCGACGAAACGATTAATTTAAACGATCGATTATTTAAGCAGTTGCGAATTATCAGCGGCGCGCAATTTGTCTACTCCACGCATAACAATCAGGCGCTTAAATCTTGCTCAAATCCCACAGGTCGATAGAGGCTGGTGAACGTACATCGTGAAATTTGGACTAAGACAAGGTCGTTAGTTTCATCAAGGCAGACAATTCGAAGGCAGACAAACGTTTTCGTCTATCTTTGCATGAAAGGAAAAAAACAGAAACGACTTCAAGACAAATGAGGAACTGTTTGCCGCTTTTACTAAAATGATTGACTGCATCAAAGACGCCTTCTGTCTCAAGTGGCGGTCGACGAGTTTATAGCTGGATTCTCGCATTTCAGCCTCAATCCGGATTGCAGGGAAGTTTTTACCGGTTGCAATTGTGTTGCTTTATTTAATATCTTGACACGCAACATCTTTTTGCTATTCAGGAAACACATTTCGGCAAAAAGGATCACGAAAAAAACGCCGCTTGGTCTTCGGCAAGGCGAAAGTCTGCGACAACGAGACCGCGTGCCTAACAACTTTGCCGGAGTTCGAGCAAGACGTTTATCTTGGCGGACTGCTTTGCCAGTCTTAACAGTAAGTCGTCTTTCGCGACCTTTTGTCTCGCAAGCAAAAAAAGGTCCAATTGCACTGGTTTTGGTCTTCCAAGCAACGTCTGGAAAATCGCTTGGCGAATTGGATTCGTTGTCGACAGTGACGGTGATCGATGGCAAGGCGGGACGCGTACCAGAGCCGAAACACTGTCGACCCCTCGTTGTAATGCAGCTGTTGCCGCGACTGTTCGTCTGTTGCGGATAAGGAGGAGACGAAGTTGGTTATCTGTCGAGCTGCGAGCGCTGGGTTTGAGAAGGGATATTTGTATTGCCGTAGCGTTGTTGGTGTTCTTGTTGTCGTCCGCCTTATCGTTCCTAGTCACCGTTTTCTACTTCTACTTTTTCGCCCGCAGTCCATCCTGGCAACCGCTTCTACCACTTAAGCGAGCACGCAGCGATGCAGCCGCAATTATATTGTCTAAAGACGACGCCATTCTTCTAAACGTACCGTCTCTCCTCTAGACTGAGGGGGGGGAGTAGCCTTTTCTACGTGTTTGACCCCACAACCACAACTTATTCCGATTCAAAACAGTTATCAAAACCTCATTGCCATTACTGCAGCAAATTTGGGAAGAAGGCGAGGATTTGCGGCCACAATCGACCGGGTGAGCATTTCGTTTTCTCTACCATAACCCTTGCGTTTCGTCTAGAAACCGGTTCTATGCATCGTCACGAAGTCTGCCGAGGTATCATCGGCAGTTAGAACCACACTCAAACACCTGCTCAAAGGATACACCAAAATTCTTGACCGGGACGAATCGCAGTTGGGACAGACGTCAATTATCCGCCAAGAGATACAGACAGGCCTATCTGGCCACCACCCCGACGGATTCCCGCTCACCTACACCATGAACTCTACAAAATGATCACGTTTATGCTAAAAGAAAAGGTCATACGGCTTTTAAAATCCCCTTGAGCTTCCTCGATTAACCATGTTCCTGAAGAACGATTAAAAGATCCGCCTCTGTATCGACTATCGACGCGTCAACGCAGTTACCAAAAACGCCGCATTCCCAATGCCCCGGAGTGACGACACACCGGACGCGTTGGGGCATGCACGATGGTTCTCCACCATCGATTTTAAATCAGGTTCTTGGCAAGTCGAAGTTGCCGCTTTCATCCTTACAAGTGGATTATATCAGTTCGATACCATGCCTTTCATTTTTTTGCAATGCTGCTGCTACCTTCCAACGCCTGATGCAAACCGTTACCCAAGCAGTGTTTAATCTACCTAAATGACGTCATTGTCTTTGGTCAAACGGTGATGGACCACAACCGCAACCTGGACGCCATTCGTACGCGGTTTCAAAAAGCAGAACTTAAGCTAAACCCGCAGAAGTGCTGTTTTCTCAAAAAAACGGTTAAATTTTTCGGCCATATTATCTCAGAAAACTGCCTAGAAATGACAAATGATCGCGTACAAGACTTCAAAAACCGGCCACGTCCCCAGAACCAGACGGACGCGAGAAGCTTCCTTGGCTTACCAGCTACTATAGGAAGTTCATAAAAGGGTACGCGAAGATCGGAAACCCCTCGAAACAAACTAACCAAAGCCGAAGCACTCCCGAACTAAAAAGCGGAGACGGTCGCCTTCACATTCTTGAACCGTACGGTCGGCCAACACGGAGACCCTAACAGTATCCACTGCAACCAAGGATCGAACTTCGAGAGCGCCGTTTTCAGTCACTTCTGACCCTTGCTAGGCGTCCACAAGACGCGCATCACCCCCGGAGACACCCAAGGCGACGGCAAAATGATGTCTGTAAAAAGTAAGGTTTTTTAATCCTTTGTTTACCCATAAAACGGATGATAAGGCTTGCATTTTGCACGCTTAGGGATTGGAATCTTCAGTTTGCATCTATTTGCAAACTTAAGTGTTGAATTTATATTTGTGTAGGTGCCTCAAATATTGTTTTGGCATTCGCAATAGACCATCCTGGAGCGTGAAGCGCTTCTTCGGAAACACATAGCAGCAGACAAGACGATAGGAGCCACAAAGGACCGCCAAGAAGATCATGACTATGATGATAGACGCCCCAAACATTCTGTTGATAATCTAAACGGACCTTCCCTACATTTCGAAGATGATTTCGACGGGTTCTATAACCGATTGTACAAATAAGGCTTACTTTATTGAATTCAGTGGCATCCTGCCCCGAAATCAAGGAGTTTCAGCTATTTTAGCCCCTTTATTTAATAAATAAAATTGGCATAATAAAGCTGCAGTTTCACTAAGGTTTCATAAATACATGCTGCATGATAAGTCGACGTCGTTATAGATGAGGGTGAATCCGTAACCATATGCTTCACTAAAACAGACACACTTTCGAACTGTCGATATATGTGCATAATTGGCTTGTAGTGTGTCAGGGACCGCTCAGAAATTTACGGAGACCATTTCGATAAAATTATTGTTATCTTGACCTTTCCGCATAACAAATCCTTGCGTGGACTTACGAATAAAGAGGGGGATTTTATGTATTTTTTGGTTTCTGAGAGATCTGAAAGTCTATCAATTAAGTTAATTTAACCTCTGTTGCTGGGGTGTTTGAGGATCGTCGCTTATCGAGTTTGCTGTTGCATAAGTTGCGCAGAGAAACCTAAACATATTTCAGTAAGATTCTTCTAGACGTCGTGTAGGTGGCGTTTCCCGGTCCACCCTCTTTTGTTCGATTCGCGACTGGGATATGTTCCATGAAGATGCACGGATGTCAAATATTCTTGCGACATTTGGTCGTTGTTATTTGTGGTGCTGTTCAAGAAAATTCCCTTTGGAATTCTTACACACTAAGATTTCAACAAAATCCTTAATTATTATTGATATTTATTTTCCATATCGTTAGATGCGATTGCAGTTGAAATTGAAACAAAACTCTTGCCAATCTGAAACGGCAAAATATTTAGGTCCTTTTTTAATATGTTTTGTTTTTAATGAATCGATCTACTTATTCTATCTATCAACCTTTTATTCTCCTCGTTGTTGTTATTTCATAGATTACGTATTTTATTAACACATTTTATTATATTTAAGAAATTGGTTGTCTGTTTAATTAACGATTAGGTCAGATTGTAAATAGAAATCCGGGTAAGATTTTCACACATTAACTGACGAAGTGGATATATTAATTTCCTCCTCCTCCTCCTCCTCCTCCTCCTCCTCCTCCTCCTCCTCCTCCTCCTCCTCCTCCTCCCTCCTCCTTCCTCCTCCTCCTCCTCCTTCCTCTTCCTCTTCCTCCTCCTCCTCCTCCTCAGTACTGAGGAACTGCAGTGGTCTTCGGAGAATAGTCTTCTGATGAATGCGACAAAACGAATCTTTTTTCCATTTTAAAGTCGATGGTCACACTTTTGAAATTCCTTTACTCCATAATTTGCTAGGAGCTCTTAATCAAAAATTATACTCTTCCGTTTTAACTATTCGTGTCTTATTTTTCTTTCTTGAATGTCTTGTTTGTCCGTTTCTTTCTTCGAATTTTCTACATCTTTTTTTCCTTGGATTTCCCTTTCTTTCTTCTTCTTCTCCCTCACAATCTCAGTTTTGTTTAATCTAACCGAATCTGCGTTAATGCAATCTTAATCATTTTAGAAAAAAATATTTCATCGATTCTCTCGATGTTACTTATGCACTTATTACTGGGTTGTTAAGAAAGACAACTTTCATTTCCATTATTGTGTCAAAAAACGGATTTTTTTATATTTTAAAGAAGTCAAAAATTCCGTTTTAATCGGATATTTTTGAGTTATTTGTAAAACTTCAACTTTCTTTTCTTATTTGCAGCTATTCAGTAAGCAAAACTGCTTCTACGCAGACTGACGTCTTGGTTAATTGTATACACTTTGACTCAGATTCAAACAGATAAACTTTCATTATACTATTTAATCTGCGACAATATTTCGGTATTGCTGCTTAACTAAGTTAAACTTTCATACGTCTTATGCGTTAACTGATTTTATCAAGTTCTCAATTGTAAAAGCGCACAAAACAGCCATTTTTGGAGCTAATTTGTCTATGGGTTCAACTGAGAAATATGCACGCACGACTCAAACGCCCCTCCAATATTGTCGTTCTAAACATTCAAAGACTACACAACTTTGCAAGGCTGATGCTCAAACTGTTCTGACTGCAACCTAAATGGTCAAGTACGGCTACTTCAACGACCTCAGAAACAGCGGCCGCGATCGAGTTTAGCAAATAAGTGTTCAATGACTTACGGAACCTTTATAGGGTAATCTGCTGCTTGCTTTCGATATGTAGTAATTATTTATTTTAATATTATCTTCGACACTCAATTCCTTCATATTCACATTAAAGAATGTCTTTACGATGACGAATCACGAATTGAGGAATTCGTCGCCGACACAACCGGCCAAAAGGTCGACGAGGAGGTGAGATCTTTTCATGTTTCATTCGCATTTCATGTACTTCAATGTTGTTGGATGACTGACACATTAGCGTTACCTCGCAAACCGCGGTGTTGTGACTGACTGCGTTTCAGCTTAGATTTTATCAACACGCAGACAAAGATTAACCCTTTATTGTTCTTTTTGCGCTTCTTTGCAGGCCGATTTGAAGCGGTTCAAGTTGCGCCGCATTGCTGGTTGTCCGGATGCTCTCAAGTGCATCGAAGGCGCCGTCATCGTTGATATCAACAGGGAACCCCCCAAATAATCCCGAATGATTTTAATATATCAAATACATTGTTCAAACACATTCATTGTCAATCCATTGTTTGGTTATTGATATTAGAACTTTGATTTGTTTTTGACCTCAAAGGAACAACAGGTGGCAACATTAATTGCTGTTACAAGATATTTATTTTCCTTAATCGAAGGGGTGTGAATAGTTTTACTAAATATGACTAATCTTCGTTAGTCGAAATGTAACCAAATTCTTTAAATAAATTTATGTTACTTAATAAGTGAGAGTATCCAAAAGTATACATTTTCTCTTCCGGTATTCATAATTATTTTAAACGTACTATTAAGGTACATTAGAATGGTATTGAGTCTTGTTGTAGTATATGGGTAAAATATGTTGCTTTTATGAGTTAAGCACATCGGTTTTATCAAAAAGCTTTTTTTTAGATCATTTGGGCTATTTGGTTTTAAAATTAACGGGCTGTGGTGAATGCTAACTTTAATTATTAAATGTGTATTACTATACTAACGTATATTGTACGTTACACTTTTGAATACGAACTATCGTTGCTGCACGTATCTAATTCGTTAAGGGCCACAGTTGGCTTTTAGAGTTACACCGGTATTACAGACTATTCGTCTATTCTCAATTCAGGGTTAATTCTACCCTCCATACAATACTATCACATTTGGCGTCGCAACAATGTCAAAAATAAACCTCGAATTCTTATCAGTTAATGCAACTTCAAGAGAAGTGTCAGAATATATTGAGCGTTTCGAAATTTGGACTTTAACCCAAGATAATCTCGCTGAAGAAAAGAAAGCTTCTTATTTTCTCTGGTGAAAAACTTGGTTTATCCGGATATTCCCATTAAAATGCCACTCGCCAAGATCCAGGAAGCTATTATTAAGCGTGTTCAGCCTTTAGCTTTTGAGGCTGCTGAACGGAGCATATTCCATACTATCATGTTGAAATTCGACCAAAATATCCGTGATTTTATACTTCTACTTCAGACCCAGGCATCAAAATGCAACTTCGAAGATCAATTAGACACGCAATTACGCGATCGTTTAATTGCAGGCATCAACGATCCAAATCTCCAAAGACAATTACTTAAAAATACTACATTCCAAAGTGCTCGTTCTATATGCGAACAATTCAAAGATGTCTCGAATATTATCAATATTTCTCATATTCCAGATCCCGTGTTTCACTCTAGATCTATCCCAAGGAGACCAAACACGCGGATATTGGAAAATCGCAAAACCAAGATTCATAATTCATTCAGTACTTGTTCATTCATGTGGCAAATTTCATTCACAGGAGCAATGTAAATTCTGCGATGCGAAATGCTATAATTGTGGCAAAATAGGCCACATCAAGTCGGTCTGCAAATCAAAGGTTTGTGCGATTACTAACGATTCAGACGACAATCTATCCGATATGGCTCTGATGAGTTCAAGCAGTCAGAGTGGTGGCCATATTTCCAAGGAACTTTCGAATGGGCATGGCAAACAGATGTCCTTTATCGTTGATACTGGGAGTGTGGAATCACTCATTCCTATGCATGCATTAAAGACGTTCTGTCCTTGTCCACGTATACAGAAGACCGACCAGTTGATTATTGGTATCACTGGTCATTCACTGAAAATGTATGGCTTCTGTATGATCTGTATGTATTATACGAGACGGCACTAAATTCATATGCAAATTCTTGGTGTCCGCGACGGGTTCAGCTATTATTGATTTGACCGTCATGACCGTCAAGTTTAAACAGAGTTATTATTCATTAACGGCAGTTGAGTCCGAGTTAAAAAATATGGTCCAAAAGTGCACCAGAGTGAATGGTGGAATGAAAATTCCTAAAGTCAAACTCGAGGTTGCTTGAGATCCTATGTTCTTGAAGCAGAAGATTATTGCCTTCGGCTTACCACACTCTGTTGAACGGACTCTGAAAGAATGGGTGGAGAGGAATATACTTACTCATGTGAGCTCTGGTATCGCTGATTGCGTATTCGAGCTTCAGAATGCGCCAACCTTCCAATGGAATTCCATGCATGAGCAGACATTACGAAAGTTACTCGCTTTTTTTGAATTCAGAAGCTATCCTACAACCATTCGCACCAAGAATGCATTCAACACTGATTAAAGATGCGTCGCCCTCCGGCATAGCTGCCGTGTTTGAGCAAGAGGACCGACCTGTTGTCTGCATATCACGGCGGTTGTCCACAGCTGAACGTGGATACGCCCAAACGCATCGCGAAGCCTTAGCGGTTTTCTGGGCTGTGATGCGGTTGCATAAATACTTATTCGGCAGACGATTCACGATTGTGTCTGACCATGAACCTTTGAAATTCATTTACAATCCAAGTCATTCATTGTCAAAGGCTTCTGCAGCTATGGTGCAACGGTGGCGTCTCGCCTTGAGCGCCTATACTTATGACGTGGTTCATCGGCCTGCCAAACATATCCAGCATGTCGATTACTTATCCAGAACTGCCACTACAGAAGAGATTACGGAAGGCTCTTCTCTCCTGCTGCAACCACTGCCTGTGAGTCGCGATGATCTCATCTCTGAGACGCGATTGGCATTTAAGAGAATTCTAACGGCACTCAGAAAGGGCTGGAATAATGCGATAAAAGAAGTTCCACAATTCTACTCTCTAGAGGGACGATTTGGGTGTCACTCCAAAAGGTCTTTTATGTTATTGTGGTACCACCAGTGCTGCGCAAATCTGTTCTTGACGATCTGCACTCTGGTCATCTTGGTGCCGATCAAATGAAATAATTGGCAAGAAATTCATGTTGGTGGCCGGAACTTGAAGCCGATATTCGGCAAACAGCTATCCTGTGTGATGGCTGCTTGCACAAGTTGCCCTCAAGGCCTTCTAAAGGGTCTTGTGAGCCATGGAAACGAATACATGCTGATTATTGTGGACCGTTTCTAGGCAAATAATAGGCTCTTGTCGTGATCGATTCATTTTCGAGTTGGCCTGGCGTATTTCTGACGACCAGTGCCAATGCGGACTTAACCAAATCGGTGTTTCGGAAGCTATTCTGCCGTGAAGGCATTCCGCTTGTTTTGGTTACGGACAGTGGTACACATTTCACCGCCTACTATTTTGAGTAAGCTTTCAAATATTGTCCAATAGGTTTGTAGTCCCTGTCTCAATCAAGAGTTTTGTTTTAAATTTAACCGCAGCCGTGCTGAAGCGCGGACTTTTGGGATCGTCGATCACGCTATCGTGGGCCTTCTGAAACCATTCTATCTTTATATTGAGGAATAATGGTGAAGCCAATAAAGCAGTCGACGCAGAATCTCCTGCTCGAAATGGCCGTATCTCCCAGAGTGTCGACATCAGAACGTCGACCGGGATCTTCTTCGCGCGACAATACGGGAGAAGACGGACAGAGAAACATCGCTGAAGGCGACGCTTGCGAAGCTTTACGCAGAGAATCCATACCTAAGGCAGAACACAGAAGATCTGCTGATTTCCCCTTTTTATTCCCAACGAGAATTCTAACGGCACTCAGAAAGGGCTGGAAAATTGCAGATAAAAAGAAGTTTCCACATTTCTACTGTCAGGTTTTACTCCAGAAGATCTTCAATGTTATCAAAAACGTATTGTGGTACCACCAGTGCTGCGCAAATCTGTTCTTAACGTTCTGAACTCTGGTCATCGTGGTGTTGATAAATAAAGTCATTGGAAATAAATTCATGTTGGTGGCCGGAACTTGAAGCCGATATCCGGCGAACGGCTGCCCGGTGTGATGGTAGCTTGCACAAGTGTCAATTGCTGGGGTGTTGTGAGCTATGACAATGAATACATGATGATTATTGAGAACCGTTTCTCGGCAAATACTATGCCTTTGTAGTGATGGATTCATTTTCACGTTGGCTTGAGGGATTTTTGACGACCAGTGCCAATGCTGACTTCACCAAAGCAATGTTTCGGAAGTTATTCAGCCGTGAATGCATTCAGCCTTTTTGGTTACGGACAATGATACACATTACACCGTCGACCATTTGGAAACTTGGGTAAAAGGTCTCGAATGCCGGAATTTGCTCACGGCTCCCACAAATCCTCAGTCGAATGGCTTAGACGACAACTTCGTCAAGACCTTGAAGGCGGCTGTATCATCTATGAAACCAAGTTCATTTACAAACTAAGATTGGTCTATCGAAAATTTCCTGATGCACTACCGTTATGCGGATCAAGCTACCACTGGTAAAAGTCCGGTTGTGTTATCCAGGATGCGCAAACTCAATACATCGTTCCAATCCCTTAAATCTAGAGAAGTAACTTTTTAAAACAGAATGATTTTCGAATATCTCAAGGTCTTATTCTTGGAAGAAGTGGAAATCGTATGATTTATCAAGTCATCGTCGGCATGTCGATCAAATCTTATTCGATGTACCAGCTATGCCCGTTATTGATTCACATCCTTCTGAACCAGTCGTGACTGCTATTGATTCCCATCCTTCTGAACCAGCTGATCATGCTAATACGACTCCATTTATTCCAGACAAAAGCTCGCAAGCTCTACCTCAGCGGTCGGAGCGTTTGGGTTTTGAATCACCGGTCGACTACCGCATGTAATCGAAGCTGCTGCACCCTAGTTGATGTGGTGGTTGCTAACTTTAACGATTAATTGTGTTTTACTGTGCTGACTATTGAACATCACGTTATACGAATATAAACTTCCGAGTTTTTGCACGTGTCTTCATTTGCAAAAGGTCTCGATTGGCTATTTGGGTTATGCCGATATTACAGACAATTCGTGTATTCTATATTCAGGGTTAATTCAATCCATCTTTCTTAGCCTCGCATTACTCTTTTTCTTCTTATTTTTCTTACTCTTTATATAGTTGTTTACTAATCGCTGCTCGTATTTTAAGTGACTTCTTCCATCCTTTCTTTTTAAGTTGATCTGGATGTAAATCAATTCAACCATTACGAAGGCTATAAAGTTCAATATCCATAAAACGGCGGCATATCGCAATTTATTATATGAAGTTAATTTAATTTACTTGGACTGAGATTAAAACAAATAAATTCTCATCATCTTATTTAATCTTTGACAATATGTCTGTATTGCTACTTAACCGAATTGAACTTTTATTGCTCTGCCTGAATTATCCGTTAACCGATTAAATGAAGTTCGCAATTGTAACAGCGAACAAAGCAGCCATTCTCGGAGCTTATTGGTGAACGCACGCAACTAAGAACAATGCACGGCAACCTCAAGATCAAGGTGAACAAATACGTGTTCAGGTACTTAGGGAACTGCTATAGAGTAACTTTGTAACATTGACTAGCGTTGATAGATGCAGCGTTTGCATAAATAATTGAAGATTTGCATGCAAGCCAGAATATTGTAGCGTTTTGCCTTGTAAGGCGAAGTAGAGAAAATTACAAAATCCTTTCCTAGTTTCAGGGCAAAATTATTTAACTGGACTAACGTAAACGGTTAGTTCACATTTACGACGTATATCGAAAACAGAGAGTATTTCAAGGGAGTATTTAATTTGGGGTAAGGGTGTCGTATTTGATTGTTTGAAATCAGTATAATATGGACTTATCTATAGGTGAAAAATGTTTTAAATTTTGCTTAAAACGCACACTGAATAAAATTCTTAATTGGTTAAGATAACAACTTCAAGTAGTTCCTTTTTCGAAGAAAAGGCCTTAAACAACTTCGGACTTTGACTGTCATAATCTATTAAATAAATGAGAATCGAAAGAAAAATCAAATGTTTACGTAACTTTGAATGGTCGGTAACGTATGTTGTCGATTAATACACGTCTCGAAATGAAAAGGTTTAATACCATTGAGAACCTGGAACGTAATTGTTTTGTTTGGCATCGCCTGTAAAAATCAAATGTATTTATGAGATTAAGGAATAATTTTGTCTTGGGGGAAAACGGTTTCTGGACACATTCACCTCACGAAGAAGCGGGATGGACCTGTGCAGGTTCGGTCGATATTGCTTATATGATAGATGTCGGGCAAAGGTTAGTAGTTTGGCCTTACGAAATCAGTCACTTAAGCAGACAGTCTTTCGATTTTGGAAGCACAACCTGGGAAAAGTTTAATACAATCTGACATCCCTTATAGGATGTTTCCCGGAATAAAGAAAAATGTTAAAAAGTGTTTTTCGGTTAGCTTGAATTATATATGATTTAATTATCATCGTATTCGCTTTAATTAGTTCACCCGTACTAGAATTTTCAGCATTAAATG
This sequence comes from Proteocephalus fallax, assembly GCA_028672205.1. NCBI lineage: Eukaryota > Metazoa > Platyhelminthes > Cestoda > Proteocephalidea > Proteocephalidae > Proteocephalus > Proteocephalus fallax. The sequence continues at coordinate 16,587 of JAPUBX010001667.1, read as the reverse complement.
TTACAATGTTACAATGTATACGTTATCACGAATACACAAGTTAAATGTACAAGAAAAACTGATTCAATCCACCCTTCCCAAGTTTGACAACAGATAATAGCCAAATAGAAGCTAATTGAAAGATAATGCGTTCTATATGTGAAACAAAATATTTCTTAATCCATGCAAATTGCAGTGTTGATTACGTATATTTTTTATAATAATAAAAAATTATCATACAATATTCACCATCTGTTATACTTTCATCGCGAAGTTTCTTTAATTCCTAGTTTCTGCTCTATCAATGAAATTCAAAGAAGTCAATGTTTGTTTAACTTGCCACGAAGATCGACTTCCTTCCAAATAAGAAATTCCCTATTACGTTTAACTGTTACACCTTTGCCTTGCGGGTTTGTCGCGCGGTTTTTGATACGTTAGTAATTCTAAACCTCTATTTTACCATTATATTTTCCGATTGAACGGAATTCCTTAAAAAAAATTTACGACCCTCAGAGACCACAAACTCCCTGTCTTACAAATGATGCAGTTCACTTTCTCTGTCTTTCGTAGCCGCTGCGGGTCTTTCTCCATCTCGATAAAGCCGATGAGACCCTACATCGATATTGTCAATAACCGAACAGCTTTTATCATACAGATAGTTACCCCTGCTAAGTTTATCCACACGAGGCCTGGACATTTCGGCAACCTTTTTTCAGCATCAACTGTGTTAAAATGCTGGTAATGTTTTCATTAACTCTTAGGTTTTTTTGAAAACTACCATTTGATTTTATATGGTTACAACTTGCGAAGAATTTGATCTTCGGCAAGAAACCTTCGCAGGAATTTAAGCGTTCTGTTCCGACAAACCCTTTCGAGTGGCGTCCTGTTACTTCTTCGCAATAGAAACAATGCATTTCGCCTTTCTTATTCCCATGCACGAAATGCTATTCCGGCGCAAGTCGCCATGGGATACTAACGAGGTATGTGCAATTCAGACTCCATTTCAACTCTCTTCAAATCAAAACATTGATCATATCTTAAACTTATCTATTGACAGGTAAAGATAAACGAGGTTCTGTCCCATTTACTGGAAAATGTTCATATGTAAGATGTGTAAGACTGCCTTGTTTTTCTAAATATTTTCCTCGCCTAGAAGCTTTCGCTTCATGCCGATCTTTCTTACTCGAGGGGGCGGTTTTCGCGCAAAGAATTAATTCTTATCCCATGCGATCTCGATTCTCCTTTTCAACATTATATAAAAATGAATAGTGTTCGATTTCACATTCGATCTTGTTTGAGTAAAACTTTAAATATCTTGTTTATAAATGTCGTGTCGGGTTCTAAATGCCAGATTATATTAAGCAGTTTTAAAGGCGTGTACAAGAAGCCACTTAAACAGACACTTCACACTAATTCAGAAAATGCATACTCTCAAAGCATTGCATTATGAAGGTATTTTGATATATTTCTGAAAAAAACGAGTCTTGAAGCAAACTAGGAGTCTTAATTATTCACAAAATGATTAAAATTGAATTAAAATTTATTAAATGTAATTGGAGCTCTCAAAGACACGCATAACACTCGATCCTAGCACCACACGTACCAAGTTGACGACGTTGAATACTGTTTGAAATCACTGAAACATTCGGTCTTCTTCGGCTTTTTCATACACCAATACTGAAGGATGTAGATTTCTCCGGCTTTTTTTTACCGAAATCGAAATATCTGCAAAGAAAGATAAAAGTGATAATTAAAGAAATAACCTATTTTTGTTTGATTAAACAAATACTTTTAAACGACAAGAGAACCTCCCAAGGTAATGTTTGGACCAATAAAAAGACTCCTTTTGGATGTCCTGTCCATGTTTCAACTTTCGAAAGCAAAAGTTGCTTAATTAGTAGAAATGATACGCTTTTATTTGAAAACCTCAATTTATAAAGTATCTCTTTGGGCTCTCGATGTTTGCTCAATCATTGAAATAATGTCTACTAAGAACGCTAGTTTTTATTTTGATAAAAAAAACATAGCAGTCCTAGCTTTTGAGAAATTCCTAATTGCGTACACATAAAATGCTACTTATATATGTAGCGTCTTCCAAAGTTGATGTTAAATGATCCTGAAGCAAGCCGATTGAGGAAAATTCAGACCCTTTCTGATACATACGTATAAAATTCTTTCTACGGTGGTAACAGCATTTTTGCGAACCTTGTGCATTGCATCAATGTTTTGAAAACACGGCTCTTCAAACATCATAATGGCACCAAAAGTGTAGGGGTTCTTTTATATAAGATGTTGACGTAAATAAGGCAGGTCTTCTGGGGAGCCGGATGGAGACAAGAAATCGCTATCCGTGTTATCGACTTCGTCTCTATGATACTGGGCAAACCTATTTGGGTTTCATGAAGCTGTACGTTTGTTGTTGGTAGATAGAAGTGTCACAACTCTCAATCTGCAAAATAGATTTCCACCCAAAATGATCTTTAGCCTGGTTTGAGCTAGAGGTATTAGTTAAGTTATGATCGAAGAGCAAACGCTTCGAAACACGAATTTCTAAAAAAAAGAGATTGAATGAAGCTTGTTTAATCACGCGTTTATTCGTCCTGCTGTTTAACGACAACATGTTGAGAGGAAGTGTTGAAGTAGTGTATGGAGTGTTCAATTAACCCTGAATATAGAAAAGATGAAGTGTCTGTATTATTGGTACAACCAAATGGCCAATCGAGACCTTTAAAAAATGAGAACACTTGCAACCACGTAGTATAGAATATTCGTTAAAGTGCGGTACAATAGTAAAATACAATTACAACAACCATTACATCCAGCTAGGTGTAGCAGCTTCGATGAAATGCAGTAGTCGACCAAAATAGCTGGAAGATTCTCTTTTCATGATCATGCCTCTTGGCACCATTGACAAAAATGTTAACTTGGTAAACTTCACTACCATAAAGGCCATGCAATATGCACTTAATGCAATCCTCTGCAAAAAGGCCGGGGCAAAACTAAGCCCAAAAGGTAGAAAGTTGTACCTTAATAACCCAAAAGGTGCATTTCTAACAGTCTGCAAACTGGATTCGTCATCCAGTTGAATATGTAAATAGGAATCTTTTAGATCAATTGCTCCCGTGAATGCAATTTTCCAAACGAATGACAGGCACCAAATGATTTATCGGCTTTTGTTTTTCTCCTAGAGATTGATCTGGAGTGAAACACGGGATCTTGAATATGAAAATGTTTGACAATGTTGGAGCGGGGCCTTCTGACCGCCATCGCGATCAAAAAGAAATTAATTAGCTTTATTATAAAAAACTTTTCTTTTAACACATCTATATCGATCTTTTTTACTACATTTTGCAAAAAACAATCCATTATTTTAACTCATCAATTTTATGGATTTACCTTTGATCAAACGAAATTACTCGCGATAATCAGCTCACTGAAAACCGCAAACACTTGATTGCTGACGCCAGTCTATCTGAGTCCTTCTAAAGTGCAAATCGCTGTCTATCGTGTTATTTTATTAAAAGGCATCGATTAATCAATATGTTTCTCGTATTCATAATGCGGCTTTCATCGGCCGACCGCATGAGAACAGAGTTTTCTTTTGCCTACAACCACTGCACTCCCGCAACCACAACTAACACAGACAAAGTCGAAGCATCCAGCTGGTTCGCTCAGTGCTGTTCGCAGTCGCTTTCCCGCAAAAACATCACTGGCTCTTGCGTCGATTAATGTGCGTTCTATTCTTTACAAAGTTGGCGATTTTCACTCTCTGCTGACAACTGCTCTGATTCAACCTGTCAGCTTTAGAAGGAAACTATCATATTTAATTATAAATTACGTTTTTAGTAAGCTTGTAGATACTTTCCAATAGCTTTTGTTGTTCTTGCCTCGATTAAGAGTTTTGTTTTCAACGTCACCGCAGCCGTGCTAAAGCGCGGGCTTTTTGGGATTGTCGATCACGCTATCGTGAGCTTTTTTCGGGACATCATTCTGAATCATGTATTTATGCTTTCGTCAAGAAAGAGGTGTCAGCGTAAAATCCAAAGTTAAGGGTGTGTCGTGAGTTGCATCGACCATTATTCACGGAATTTACATTGCTCCAGTGAGTGCAATTTGCTACACGAATGACAAGTATTGAATGAATTATCAGTCTTGGTTTTGCGATTTTTGAATATCCGCGCGTTTGGTCTCTTAGGGATGGATCTGGAATGAAACACGTGATCTGGAATATGAGACATTTTGATAATGTTCCAGACATCATGGAATTGTTCGCATATAGCACGAACACTTTGGAATGTAGGATTATTTAGTAAAAGTAATAGTCTTTGGAGATTTTTGATCATTGATGCCTACAATTAAACGGTCGCGAAATTGCGTGTCTAATGGAGCTTCAAAAATGCATTTTCGGGCCTTAAAGTATAAATCCCGGGTGTTTTGGTCGGATTTTTGCATAAGAGTATAACATCTGATCCGTTCAGCAGCCTCAAAAGCTATAGGGTGAAAATGCTGAATAATAGCTTCCTGGATCTTGGCGAGTGGCCTTTTAATAGGAATATTCGGATAAACCAAGTTTTTCACCAAAGCATAAGCATCTTTTCTAATGGCATTAAAAAAAAAAGCAGCCTTTTGTTTCTTGAGTTAAAGCCTAAATTATGAAACGCTCAATATATTCCGACCTTTCTCGTGAAGTTGCATTTACTGATAAGGATTCGAGGTTCATTTGTTGCTTAGTTGCGACGCCAAATGTGATAGTATTGTATGGAAGGTTGAATTAACCCTGAATGTATAAAAGACGAATTTTCTGTAATATTGGTATAACTCAAATAGTCAACCGAGACGTTTAACGATTAATACACGTGCAGCAAAGAGAAATATATTTCCTCCACCCAGCGCCCGCAGCTCGACACATAACAAACGCCGTCTTCTCTTTATCTGTGACAGACGAACAGTAAGTGCGAGGAGTTGGGGCGGTTGCGTGACTGTTGGAAATTGCTACACGATTCTCTATCAATTATTTAGACGTATCTTGAAAGACCAAAAGCACAGCAATGTGACCGTTTTTGGCTTGCGAGTGCAAAACGAAAAGGTTTTAAGAGAAACGGCAAACGAACTGTGTTTTCTTTCTAGACAAACCGGTTCGCCGTCGCAACATTTCGCCTGGGCGTAGACAAATAGACCTTTTAAAACGGCAATTTTGCTGTTCAGTTAAGTATGTTCTGAAAAAATGTATTTAATCTGTGGCATTGTAAAGCAATTTAAACAAAAAAACTGTTATAACGTAAAAGAATGTCACGTTCAAGCGGCAGCCTTTCAGATTTCCTTACCGCGAAACTGTGATGTTCTCTTTAAGGCGTGGAACATTTCTTTGGTTGACTAACGTCCTAAGAGTTGCACGCTGCTATCAAGGACACGAACTATGATTGCTTGTTGCAAATAAAAAAGTAAATGGTCGACATTTCGATTAAACCAATCGTAAATATCAGGGCTACACGAATTCTTTTTACGGGGTGAATTTATATCAACCTGTTTAACACGTTTTTTGCAAGCATTTGGAAATCAGCAATACAATACAAAGAAATATTGGATACACATTGTTTTACTTATGTTGACGATTTATAAACAATGATGGTGGCCGCTGAATCACTAAGGCTAGAGGATCTGTTGCAATACTGAATAATCGACCAGGTTAGCCGCTCTCTGTTTCCGTTCTATCCTTATTGACGTAATCAAAACACTTTTTTTTAAGAGAAGGTAAGACGGACAAGACGTCCTGGATAGATTAGATGCTTATTTCAAAGATGGTATAAAGATTTCCGTCCTGAAATCATGTGGGGCGTTTACATTGAGATCTACAGGCTGCAGATTACCGAAAAAGTTGAATTAGTTTATTGCTTTAACAGACGAATTCGTCGGTTTCCACTTGATGTGAAGATTTGTTGGACTCGTTGCTTAAATCTTCCGATTCACAACTGAAAGGTATCTAACACAAATTTGCGTATTATTTATTTATTCCGGCAGTTTTTTTAATCTGGTTAATTATTTCGATAGCTAATGATATCCTATGACGAAGTTCGTAATGTGCTTTGCCGCATTAGAGTGGGTTTTTCTTTGTAGTTGGTAAACATGTTGAATTTTCTTCTATAAATATTTTGCATTATCTTTTATATATAAACGACTCAATGAATTATGATGGTAAAAACAGTTTGGCCTGCGGAAAAAATGGCAATTATTGTTACTGTGCTAATGTGTTTTTATATATTGCTCTCAAACGTTTACTTTGCTTATACATTCTTAATTGTTTCCGTAATCCGTATATGGCCGCAAATCTAAACACCGTCTGTTAATGGAAGTCGATGAATTAGCGAATGTTGTCCTTAGTTCATGCATGTTGAATAGTCGATTAAATGTAACTTTTGACTGTATAATCTCTCATTACCCTGTTGCGATTCTAGGTCTGATATTTCCTGTTCTAAAGTTCGACTTAATTTGTTTCACGCATTTGTAAATAGATGAACGAATAAGGGCATATCAAAAAATGGTAGAGTTTCGTCTTGCGTAAACGGTTTACCATTTGGACGAGGTCTCTGACACTCCGATTGCTCGACAACCCTTTGGCGTAATGTGAAATGCGGTAAAATCACCACCCTCTTCATATGCCGTTAAGCTTATTCTCGAGAGAGAGGTATATCTGTGTTGCATTGGTAAAAAGAGACGCGTCCATTTGATTTCAAAAGCCCATTTGCACGTTATTCAGCTTCATAAAGGCACAAAATATCTTGATGAACATTCAAGTAAGTGTTTCAAATTTATCGTGACTCAATTTCACAGTGTTTTTTTGTGTAAAAACGCGTGAACTCGATTAGTTGATCAACTCAAGTTATTTAGTCGTATATAAGCGTGGACCCACTGATTCTCTGTTGTATGGAACTGTATTTAAATACGTCTTGGTATAAATTAATTTTGTGTTTGCACAAACTTAATATTATGCTCAGATTTCAGATACTTAATTTCTTGTCATGCCTAGTCTGCATAGAATAGCAGATTGAGAGCAAGTGTAAAATAAAAATCGCTAAGCTACCATTAAAATTATTAAATTCTTCCCGTCTTATATTCTTTGTTTCTTGAAACTCTAAAACCAGAAATAAGTCGCCTAGTTCGCAAAAACAAATTTCGAAAATGCCTTTTCGGCAATATAACTTCTTATTTAGTAGGAAACGTTCTGAAGAGTTGATCTGAAGGTGACACTTTTAGTCAAGTATTATTTGACTACGCTGCAATTTGCATGTACGATGTGGTTCGTAGTTGAGGCTTAACTTGACGAACGTGTGAACCTTTTTTGTCTTTTATTGCCGCGCATAAGCAGCCAAGTCTCGCGAAATTAATAAAGCAACTTTCTCAAAAGGTAGTGCTGCAGGAGTCTTAGTTATTTGCTTATTTGGTTTATACTGGTTCCTTATTTATCAGCCGCGTATAATTCTCAAATTGGTCTTTTTTATATGAAACAGGTGCAGGGAATGTTGTGTAAGTATTCGTTAGAGACGTTATTGGCCACGGACCGATATGTTTGTCGGACGGGTAAGTCACTCGTTGGATGGTCCAAACGACCACACTACGCTCGCTGATGGTGCCCCTTTCTCAAAAGCGTGTCACCTTTCAGCTCCATTTTTCGTGTCGCATACGTTTTGGGGCTCTTTTATTGCTTGCTGAAACGTCGAAAACCATTATGAAAGGTCAACATAAATTGCAACTCTTAAAACCCCTGTACTGACGGTATCATATAAAATAAAAGTTTCCGCAAATGTCCACGCGGTCACCAACACATCCGAAGTAAATTGTGCTACATTGATCCTCTGATTGAAAGAGTGCCCGCTGTAGTGTAGCATAGGGTAATCTTCCACGGCGTCAACGAACGTGGTCTTCACGAAAACCAAGTACAACTGCAGAATTTCTGGCCAAAAAATTCTCTTTCTATCACATGCGTTGAACCTGTCATATCTCAGCTCCTCCGTTTGTTCCGAATGATTGCCTGAGTTTTTCTTCTTATTCTTTTACAATAATATGTATTTTCTCCTATTTAATTATCATTATCTCTCCTTCCCTCCGACTTTTCTTCTTCTTCTCCTTTCAATTGCTTGCTTCTTCCTGTCAAAATCATAATTTTTATCCTTCCTCTTAAAATTTTGCTCTATATCGTAATCTCAATATCCACCTTAAAGGATTTCAAACCAGTTAAAGTTTAAATAGATGTTGCTTAAGGTGTCAAGGTACACCCTCTTAACGGACACGCACATTTCCTTTCGTTGTGGTACCACAATCACGCAATGACCTGCCAACTTGACGCCATGAAAACAAACAAGGCTTTGGAGCAGCGATTAGTAAACAATTATTAAAAGGTTCCAGTGTTTTATACACCCGTACATTTCTCGATACATAGCATATGAGTGAGTAAGGCATGCTACGTAATAACGGGTTCATTTTCGTAATAAAAAATATAGAATAAATAATTGAAGTGGCTTTATTGAGGTCACGAGGACCAAAACTTTAAGCAGTAAAAATAGGCAATATCCAGTATTAGATGTGAACATTTTTTAGTTCCTGTTTCACCTGCTCTGGTGATAATACAAATCTGCACAAATAGGGAATGACCGAATTGCGATATGCCACTGTTTTTGTTGGTATTGAACGGTATAGTGTACGCATTGGTCGAAGAGATTAAATTTCAGAAACACTGGGATAGAGGGGATGTGAGGCGTAACTTAAAATACAAGCAGCGATTAGTGAACAGTTATTGAAGTGGCGTTGAACAATGATTTCTTGAATAGAGAGAATAGGCAGACCACTAGAAAACGAGATTATTTGAAAAAGTCTATGAAGGGTTGAAAAGTCAGAACATTTTAGGCCGGGGAAAATTATTGGGGAACAATATACAATGAGGCGAATAATACAGGCATGGGCAAATATTTTTTATGTGGCTTGAGCTTTAGCCAAGTCTCCTGAACCGACAAACAAGGAAGCAGAGTCGACGGCATCTATTAAAGAAAGCTTCCACATGATCACTCCATGATAACCGACTGTTAAAAAATAACGCCGAGGCATTTAGATTTTAAGCTCGAAGCGAAATTATGGAGTGAATTGATTTCGGTAGTGTCAACATTGGCTGTCAGGGAAAATTTTGATGAATTCAGCAAAAGACCATTCTCTGAAGATTACTCGAGTACATCAGTGACTGCCTGCCCGAGCTTTTGAGAATGACCATTCGTATTACATGCATTGCATAAGGTCAAGTCATCGGCGTATGTTATAAGTGTCACGTCGTTAAAAGACCGAAGGCTCGACGTGTAATAGTTGAAACGGAATGGAGATTGCACTGCGGCTGGTTGTACACCGCAGTTATTTGGCTGACGTGTTGACGTCGATTAGAAAAATAGTTTTGAAGCCATCCTCACATAGTTGAAGTACTTTTCAATGACTTTTAACCACACATTGACGTTGTTCTTAATTGCAATTGTGTATGCGAACGACAGTTGAGTTACTTTAAGTAAAAAGCACGACCTTGAGGTTTCATGCGTTTTTTTCTAATGAATTCATATTTTTATTTCTGTTGCTCGTAAGCGATACCATTTTGAAAGGTAAGCTTTATTCGAGTCGGTGGAGCCTAACAAAAAAGTGATCACTTTGAATACTTCTCTCTGTGAATCACCCTGTTGGAATTAAAACGAACTGCCTAGCACAAGGTTCTCTTAAGCACTTATTCGTCAGAAATATTCGCGTATGACTGTATATTTAAAAAAAGAATTAACTTCGGTTGCCAGTGTTTTATACACCCTTAAGCGTCTCAATACCTAAAATATGAGTAAGTAAGGAATGCTACGTAATTACGGGTTCATTTTCGTAATAAAAAATATACAATAAAATTGGTTTTGATTTTATCTTCTACATTCTCGTTGGTAAACAAATGTCGACTCAGAAACTTTTTGCAGACTGCATTAGCTATTGAACGCATTCGCGCATTAACAAATACATTTTCGAATCACACCCACATTTCTTTAAATCGTGGTGCCACAATCACGATTTGACCTTGAAACGTGGTGTGATGGAACTACAAACGGCTTCAGCGAATTGCAGATAATTCGAGATACGCACGCACGAATCACAACCCCCCTAAGACGCTATAAAATGCATTGAATGTTGTTGTCTTAAACATTCAACGACCAATCAACTTACCATGGCTGCTGAAAAAACTGCGCCGACTGCACCATTGGTCACCTACGACGACCTCAACGCACTCACAAACAGCGGACGCCACTGTGACACCAAGATCGAGGTGAGCCAATATGTGAATGGCATAATTTATAATCTTCCCGCATGTTATCGTCACGACAATACTTTTTATTTCTGTGGTCCAATGAAAAAGAATTATCCGCGTTGGTGTTTGAGTAACGTCTAACTATTTTTTAAATAGACAATTGTAACTTTTAGAGGCATTAAAGTTATATTTTGAATATATTGTAGTCAAATAGAAGTGCTTCTTACAGTTTTCTGTAAAAAGTCTTATTTGACGTCATTAATGGTAAAGCCGATAATTATGATAATTCATTGAAGATGATGACGTGTTCAAATGTTTGTAAACGAGATTAAGTTCTGGCTTTTGAGGCTTAGCGATTTAAATTTATAAATAATATTAAGTTGGTTCAAAAGTAGTACTCTAATAATATATGGTTTACAAACACACACATTAATTTGAATTAAACAATCGTATTGAATCACTCATTAGCATAAGCGATGACACACATTAATTGCAATGCATCGTAGCGTCACTATTACGCCATGAATTTGAATCATGCTATCGTGGTCCGACCAATTGTACGCTATACCGAATTATTCACAGCCTTGTAGACTGACACCATACGTAAGTTTAAAATGTAAAAAAAAAGTATGTAGTGACTTCCTGTGGTAGTATTGTATGGAGGTTTTAATGAACCCTCAATATAGAATAGACTTAATGTCTGCAATATCGGTATCCCCTAAATGGCTGCCTAAAGCTTTAAAAATGAAGACACGTCCAGCGACGTTGTCTTGTATTTTCTTAAAAGTGAAGGTCAATATTCCGTATAGTAAAAAACGCAATAAGCAACAAGTTCGCAACAACCACACTCCCGTATGTTTTTTTGGAAAATTGACCAGCTGTATAGCTGTCGTCAAAGTACAATACGAATTTCACGTACCGAAACATTTTTTAATGTCTGCACAACGACTAATATTGTCAAACAAATCGGACTTTTAAAGGTTTTCTTTATGATAAGGAAATTGATTTGTTTTCTACTTCATTCTTCAACTCAACCTTCTCTTTATAACTGTCATCTTTTGATGTTTCCTTTATTTCGTTTTTCTCTCAATTTTATTTCTTCGTATTCTTTAATCCAAAGCTTTACAGTTTCTTTGACGTCTTTCTCCATAAATTATTCGAAATATCCTTACCGTCATCAATTTTTTTTCTTCACCCATTCCTCCAATTAATTTTTGTTCCTGAACTTGTTTTTTTACATTATTAACTCTTTCCTTATTTTTCTTAATCTCTCTTAGCTTCTCCTTCTAGTTCTTCTAATTTTACACGTTTCATCTATCACTAGCGAATTCAATTTCTGGACGTTATACTTAATCTTCTTTTTCTAATTTATATCTCCCGTCTATTTATATACTTAAACGTCTCTCTTCTACTTCTCGTCCGTCAATTTGTATGTTTATTCTTCTTCTTTACTTTCTCCTCCTCCTTACTAATTCTCCTTCTTCTTCTTTTTGTCCTAATCCTCCTTCCTTTTTATCTTTCCCTTCATATCTTAGGTCCTTTTCTTTTTCTATGAAACGAATTTCGGTTTCCTCCTTATTATGGTACACACCGTTTTATTCTATTTCTCTTCCTCTTCTTCTTTATATAGTTCTCTTACTACAAATCTTTGTCCCAAAATAAACCCATCTTGACACTGTGGAATGTTTAACAAATAATGGTTTAGCACTCAAGGTACACATTTAATCATATAACCGAGATTTCTGAATTATTGTTTCGAAATTGATCGTCTGTTCGAAGAAGACTTTCCGATTGACGGTTGATTAAGATTCTAAGTTCCCCTGGTTTAATCTGTGTCTTTTTTTCACACAATGATTGCGTCCATTTGAATTTTAAAAAAATGTGGATTTTATAATCTCCGGAAGTTAGGATCTATTGTACTAAATAAACTAAATTCTACATAAAAACGGAATCGACGGTTTGATTTCGCCTGATGCAATCGAAACCGATCGATGATTATAACAGTGGCAAATTAAAAGCGGTGCGAAATCTGTACACTCCACGCTCAACAATCCTGGTAATCTTAGTCGACGCGAGGCAAAAGGTTTACACTTATATCTATCTTATCTCCCATAGGTCGATAGAGGCCGGACTGTGAACGACCATCGTGAACATTCTGACTTAGACAAAGTCGTTAGTTTCCTGAAAGCGTCCACCTCGAATGCAGACGAACAGTTTCGTCTAATCTGTCAATGGGCGGAGAACAACAAGAATGACTTAAAGACTTATACGAAAATATTTGTCGCCTTTACAGAACTGATTGGCTGTATCGATGTGGCTTATTTGTCACAAGAGGCGGTCGATAAGTTTATAGGTGGATTCTCGCATTTCAAGCTGAATCCGGATTGCGAGTGAGTCTTCAGCGGTAATAATTATGTTTGTTTATCTGGTATCTAGATACCTAACATCAGCTTGCCTTTCAGAATACACTTTTTTGCAGCAAGAAACATGAAAAAACCTGTACTCGTCTACGGCCGGGCAAACGGCAACGGAAGAACTGAGTGTCTGAAGACCTTGACACATGTTGAGCAAGACGGACAAATGGACGTTCATTTCCCGTTTCTCGGGGGGCGCGGCGTTGTTAGTCTCAACGGTTAGTCCTTTGTCGCGACATTTTCGTTTTGCTCCCGCAAGTACGAAAGGTAACATCGCCCGGCGTTTTGTCTTTCAGGCAATGTCGACTGCATTGGTGGACAATCGTGCAGAAATTCCGATGTCTTCCCGACAGTCACGGTAATCGATGGCCGGACGCAGCGCGTAACAGAGGCGCCACCACTCGAGACCCCTCGCTTTAATGCAGCTGTTGCCGCGTCTGCAAACGAATTGTTTGTCTGTGGCGGCTACGGAGGAAGAAGGGTTGGTTTGCTGTCGAGCTGCGAGCGATGGGTAGAAGGGGGGTTAGTTATTTGTGGCAGTCGCGTTTTTGTTGTTATTTTGTTGTCCGCCTTTTCGTTATAAGTCAGCCTCACCGTCTTCTTTTTATTCTCATTCGCCCGCAGTACATCCTGGCAACCGTTGCGCACACTCGAGCGAGCACGCAGCTTTGCTGCTGCGATTGTCTTGTCTGGAGACGACACCATTCTGCCCAACGCACCGTATCTGCTTTTGACTGGGGGGTGGAATACACTCGACCTGTCCGATGTGTCGGTTCTGAGTCTTGAGGGTTACGGAGATTCAATTCGGTGGATCGAATTGGCGCCGATGAACCACGAGCGCAGAAACCACAGAATCGCTCTTTTCGCTGGGCGCATTCTCGTTGTGGGGGGTGAGGACTGCGACTCAGTAGAGATGCTGTCGCCCCCGCGGGCAATCGGCGACCCCGGCCAGTGGACTGACCTCAACCGAACCGGGTTGGCTTCCACCTGGTGGGTTCGCTTCAAAGTCTACCAGAATCGTCTACTCGCATTTGGTAAGTCTATGTTGCGACAGAAATTATAATAATTTTTATCATATGCGAGACTTAATTCCTTCTTATTTACATTAAAGAATGTCTTGGCTTTTACGATAGCAAATTACAAATCAAGGAATTCATCGCCGAAAAAACAGGAAAAAATATTGACGAGGAGGTTTGATTTTTTCATGTTTCATTCGCCTTTGATGCACATCCATATTGCTGTTACCACTGGCGCATTTGCGTAGCCGTGGAAACCGCAGTGTTGTTAATGAATGCTTGTTTGCTTTAATATTATCAACACGCAGACAAAGATGCTTCCATTATTGTTTTTTTGTGCGTCTTTGCAGGTCAATTTGAAGCGATTTAAATGGCGCCGCATTGCCGGTTGTCCAGAAGCTCTGGAATTCATTTATGGCGCCGTCGTCGTTGGCATTAGCAGAGAACCCTCCGAATAACGCTGCATCATTAATTTTATTAAAAAAAACATGGTTCGAACACATTTATTGAAAATCAATTGCTTTGTTATCTTGCGGATATCGGTAATAAGAAAGCTTGAATTTTTTTTTGTTAAAAACACATTTTCATGGTTTTTAATAACTGTAGAAGTTGCTAACTTTAACTATTAATTGTGTTTTTCTATACTGACTATAGTACCGACGTTTTAAGAATATACTAGAATACATTGCTACACGTGTTCTCATTCTTTAAGGGTCTCGGTTCGCCATTTGGGTTATACCGATATTTCTGATAATTGGTATATTCTATATTAAGGGTTAATTCAACCCTCCATACAATAGTACTACATTTAGCGTCGCAACTATGTCGAAAACGAATTATTATCAGTTAATGCAGCTTCATGAGAAGTGTCGGACTACATTGAACGTTTTGAAATTTGGGCTATCACCCAAGATAATCTCGCTGAAGAAAAGAAAGCTGCCTATTTTCTGAATGCAAATGGTATAGATACTTATTCTCTGGTGAAAAACTTGGATTATCTGGATATTCCCATTAAAATGCCACTCGACAAGATCCAGGAAGCTATTATTCAGCATGTTTAGCCAATAGCTTTTGCGGCTGCTAAACGAAGCAAATTCCATATTACGATGCGAAGATCCGACCAAAAATATCCTGAATTTTATACTTTCACTTAAGACTTAAGCCGCAAAATGCAACTTCGTAGCTCAATTAGACACGCAATTGCGCGACCGTTTAATTGCAGGCATCACTGATCCTTATCTTTAAAGGCAATTACTATAACTTTATTTCAATATGAGAAGAAGAGTAGTTTTGGGATGGCGTCTGGTGGCGGAAGCTGTGTCTTACATGTCGGCTGGGATGCTCAATTCGCGATCTGCGACTATTTTAAAGGGGAAGTATTCGGTGGATAATTTAATGGTAGACCGGTATGCTAGATGGCTGCAACCTAAGTGACAGTCCCAATCATTGAGGGGATTGTTACGGATTGATCTAAATGAGACAAAATGCGCAGTTATTCAAAAATCGAAAAAAACAAGACCGATAATTCATTCACTACATGTAATTCGTGTGGCAAATTGTATTAACGGGAGCCATGTTTATTCCGTGATGCTAAATGCAATAATTTTGGCGAACCGGCCCACATCAAATCTGTCTGAAAATCAAAGGTTTGTGTGATTACTAACGATTCCGACAACAATATTTCCGATATGTCTGTTATGAGTTCTAGCAGTCAGAGCGATGGCCATATTTCTAAGGAACTTATGAATTCCCATAGAAAAAAAAGATGTCTTTCATTCTTGATACTGGGAGTGTTGAATTACTCATTTCGATCCATGCATTTAAGAAGTTCTGTCCTCGTCCATGTATGCAGAAGACCGATTAGCCGATGATTGGTATCACTAATCATTCATTTAAAATCATTGGCATCTGTTTAATCTCTATTACCCAAGATGGCAAAAGATTCCCCTGCAAATACTTGGTGTCGGCGACAGGTCCAGCCATTTTCGGTTTAGACGTCATGAAGCAGCTCAAGTTCCAACTGAGTTTCAATTAATTACCGGCAGTGGAGTCTGAGTCAAAAGATCTTGTCTAAAAGTGCACCTGAGTGACTAGTGGAACGCAAATTCCCAAAGTCAAACTCGAGGTTGCCGGAGATCCCATTTACTTCAAGCGGAGGATAATAACCTTCGGCTAACGAGACATTTTTGAACTGACTCTGAACCAATATTTTGACCGTAATATCCTGACTCCAGCATGCTGTTTACAATGGGCAACTCCCATCGTTACACAAATTAAATCTGACGGTTGTAGACCATGGATATTTTTTGATTACATGATGACACTCATACAGAAGACATACACTACTCCTGAACCAGAAAACATCCTCTGTAAATTTAAGTGGTCGCGTTTTTTATCTAAAATAAATCTTAAATATGATGAATCAGGTTTGCGACATTTATTAATGCACCCTGTGAGTTATTCATGTACAACTGTCCATTTTTTGGCCTAAATGTTTCCCCGGCTATTTTCCAGGAGCGCATTAATTGTGTATTGGATGGCCTTAATGGTATTTAAGATCACGAAGATGACATTTTTGTCAGTGGTGTAAGTATGCATGATCATGAAAAGAGCTATTTTTTACGCTTTGTCGAGTGCAATGTCGCGGTTAATCCGTCGAAATGCAAATTTTCCGTCCAAAGGTTTGATTGTCTTGGTTTTACTGTCGAGGGTTCTGCTTTAACCCAGACAATAAAAGGCTGAAGTATTTAGTGAAAATGCATTTCTAGTAGAATTGCTGTCAATTACGCTATACTACAACCATTCGCACCAAGAATGCGTTCAACTCGGATTACTGATGCGTCGTCCTCCGGCATAGCTGCTGTTTTGTGTA